>CM046893.1:6152059-6266195 GCA_025688845.1 Cucumis hystrix | reverse complement strand
AAGTTACACTTGAGTAGTTTTACCTTGTTTTGAGAGTTAAGTGTCACGTAGACCATTTTTTTAACATTTTGGAGTTGGTTTTGAGTTAGGAAAGTACACTTGGACATTTGTAAGTTGTTTTCTAGATTTACGACATTCAAAAGGTGATTTTTTGTGTGGTTTTTTGTTTCAATGTCACACTTGAGTAGTTGTCACTTAATTTGAAGGTTAACATGCTTGATTTAGACTCTTTTTGACTTGTTTTGACTTATAAATGGCTACACAAAATTTTCTTTTCTTTTTTTCTTATTTATTTTGTGTTTGGTTATTAGCTTGACAGTCACACTTGGGCATTTTGAAAAGATTTTTTAGACATAATACATTTTTTAGTTGATTCTTTGTTTGAAAGTCACACTTAGGCATTTCGAAAGGAATTTTTAGATATAAGACACTTTTGAGTAGATTCTTTGTTTGAAAGTCACACTTAGACATTATTAACTCTGTGTTCATAGTTAAAGTGTCAACATCGATCATGCATATAGTGGTTTTATGTTTAAGACATTTTGTAGATGAGTTTTTGAACCTTTTTAGTTTGAAAGTTACACTAGAGTAGTTTTAAGTTGTTTTGAGAGCTAAGTGCCACTTAGACTATTTTTTTGATATTTTGGATGGTTTGTAGAAGAATCTTTTGGACACTTAGACACTTAGGCCAGTTGTATCTTGTTTGAACCTTCACCTTTTTTAGGACTTAAGCTTGTCGTTTTGATTGAAAACTATGACATCTTTAGGTCTTTGGATGCGTTGAAACATACATGACCTTTTAAACGTATATGAAAATTGTTTTATAGGTCGGCTTTGAAAGTTAAAACACTTTGCACATTTTTAGTTAGATTTTAATTTCAAAGTCGCACTTGGGACTTATTCATTGTAATGTACTTTCTTTTCAGGTTTATGTAGTTTGAAGGAGCGGAGAATGACAATGTTTTTGGAGACTTTATGACTAAGCTAACCACTTTTTGTGTATTTAATATTTTTTTTGTTCATTTTGGTATGCCAAAATGAAATTTAATATAGCTCAGAAAATTTAGCACACTAGAGAACTATTCTTTCTGATATTTTTGACAAATTATTGAATTATGGATTATCATATTTTGACAAAATATTATTGGTTGGAAATATTTTCATCTTTAAATTATTGGTTGCAGTGTTCAAAATATTTTGTTATTGGTTCGAAATTCATTCTATATTTGAAATTTAATTTATAAGTATTCAATATTAATAATAAATGTGAAAAAATTAAAATCGTTTTTGTCATGTTTTTTGTGTGACTAGAAATATGTGACAACGATTGGTGTGGGCAAAAAGAAACAAATATTAATTACCGACAAATTTAGCTTGAAATTTTTTTTTATTTTTTGTCGACAAAAACAGTTTTTGCCTGACCAGAAAGTTTATTTTGTCGACGTGATGAAGATCGTAGGTAAAAATATCTTTCTGCTAGCATTTTTTTCGTGGCTAGAAAATGTATTATTGCCGACGTGATGATGATCGTGGGCAAAAAGACCTTTTTGTCGACGTCTTTTTTGTGGCCAGAAAATGTAATTTTGCCAACGTGAAGATAATCGAGGACAAAAATAGCTTTATGCCGACGTATTTTTCCTGGTCGAAAATATCTTTTTTGGCCACACGATTTTATTTTGTGTCGGTATTTCTGCCCACGCAACATGAAAAACGTGAACAAAGGAAAAGACGACGGTGTTTTGACCACACAACGTGTCCACGCAAAAAAACGTGGGCAGAAGCTTTGCCAATGTTTTTCATAAGAACTGCCAACGTTTTTCTGCGTCGGCAAAGACGAAAATTCTTGTAGTGGTTTGGATTGCCTATGAAAGAAAATGTTCTTTTAAGAATACATTTTTTTAAAAACCTTTTTTATAAAATGAGTTTAAAATCTAAACATTCACATGTTTGGTTTGATCTCTTATTAAATGTTTATATGCAAAATTGTGTTTGGTTTGTCATATACTAACAATGTTTATACTTAGGTCAAATTACCATAAAAGACTATTAAACATTATGAACTAATTCCATAAAGAAATACACACATTTTGAATCATTTTTTCAAAAATATATTTTAAAATTAATCGCATGTAATCTGATTGAATGTGTCACGACCATCTTAACATTGTGAAAATTATTCAGTGAATTTTTGTATCATTTTTCTTATGAAACTCAAAGCAAACAACTGATATTCACTCCCACTTTTCCAATAACTTGTTTTGTTTATTTGCTTTCATTCCATTATAATCCTAATTTTTATTGTAACTTATTAATTAGACCCAAATGAGTCTAGTTGAATTGATTAGTTTGTTATTGACATTTAAAAAACTTATTTAATACAAAATCACTTGCTATTAGGGTACATATTTAACTAATTTTAGACTACATTAAGTTAAGTTTTGAAAAGTCAAACATAAGCACAAAATATGATCACAAGTAGAAATTGCAACATCCCGATTGGTGAAGAAGTGAATTGAATGAATGTGTATCTTTGATTTTGTATGACTAAAAATTGTTAGTTGGTTATATTTCTATTGACATTAACGATTTGTTGTAACATAGAAATAAATAGAAATGACACCAAAGGAAAGTTTAATCTATCAATCATTTAATTGGATAATTCAAGACTCTCTCGGTCCCACCAAAGGAAAAAAGAAAAGAAAAGAAACAATTCTAAAAGTTGAACAAGAGGAGAAGAAAGGAAATGAAAGGAGAGTAATTGTGTATGGTTAGATAGAAAGAGGTTTGATAAAATGAAGAGAGTTAGGAGTAGGCCATACAGGTGTTAAAAGTTGGGACCCACGTTAAGATCTTCCCAAAAACAGCAAAGATTGACCCACTGTGCCTGATTGTGACTGCTCCTCCTCATTCTTTTCGAAACCTCCCCCTTCCTTCCTTCTCCAAATTTCCTCATTTACTTACTTCTTAGTTGTTTCTTTAATACATCTCATGTTAAATCATTTCTAGGACAACCAAATGAGAAGGGTTCTTGATTTTAATGAAGAGGAAGAATAGTGAAAAGTGAGATGATAAATAAAGCAAAATGAAAATGGATTAGGGGATTTATTTAAGAAGAAGAGATGAGGTGGAAGCCAAAGAAGAGACAAGCAATAAGTTTGATTGTTTGTTTGCAAGATGTCGAACTCAGGTGCTTGCTGAACTGGTTCACGACCATCGCCCTCAATTATCTTGTTTCGGTCACAGCTCCCTTGCTTGCCTAAAAGACCCATTGCTGTTGTAAGTTTGATCCAACCGTTGGTAATCTGACTGAATGTTAAGAACTTTATGGATATTTGTAATGTTACACTTAGATTTATGTTTTAATATATACTTTAATATATTTAATTATATTACAATTGGTAATCTGACTGAATGTTAAGAACTTTATGGATATTAGTAATGGATATTATTGTAATCTAACTTGTTTTTAGAGTTATATTGATAAGTCTACACTTTTAAGAAACTTTTTAGGTTAATATTGATGTTACTAGCAAGTATCCTTCAACTATGATAGCCTGCCATCTATATATTTCATAATTATTGTATATATTTCATATTTATTGTATGTTTGAGTTGTAGTATATTGTGGCTATCCTGCAGCTATGGTAGCCAGTCATACATATATTTCATATTTATTTGTATGTTTTAGTTGTAATAGGTGTGGCTCGCTACATTAGTCAATCATGCATAACTAAAATAATAGTTTTTAGATATTTTATAGTTGGTTTTTAGTTTGAAAGTTATACTTGAGTAGTTTTAACTTGTTTTGAGAGTTCAGTGTCACTTAGACCATTTTTTTGACATTTTGAGGTTGGTTTTGAGTTAGGAAAGTACACTTGGACATTTATAAGTTGTTTTCTAGATTTACGACATTCAAAAGGTGATTTTTTGTATGGTTTTTTGTTTAAATGTCACACTTGAGTAGTTGTCACTTAATTTGAAGGTTAACATGCTTGATTTAGACACTTTTTAACTTGTTTTGACTTATAAATGACTACACAAAAGTTTTCTTTTTTTTTTTTTCTTATTTATTTTGTGTTTGGTTATTAGCTTGAAAGTCACACTTGGGCATTTTGAAAAGATTTTTGAGACATAATACACTTTTAAGTTGATTCTTTGTTTGAAAGTCACACTTAGGCATTTTGAAAGGATTTTTTAGACATAATACACTTTTGAGTAGATTCTTTGTTTGAAAGTCACACTTAGTCATTATTAACTTTGTGTTCATAGTTAAAGTGTCAACATTGATCATGCATATAGTGGTTTTATGTTTAAGACACTTTGTAGATGGATTTTTAAACCTTTTTTGTTTGAAAGTTACACTTAGTAGTTTTAACTTTTTTTTAGAGTTAAGTGCCACTTAGACCACTTTTTTGACATTTTGGGATTGGTTTTAAGTTAGGAAAGTACACTTGGACATTTGTAAGTTGTTTTTTAGATTTACGACATTCAAAAGATGATTTTTTGTATGGTTTTTAGTTTCAATGTCACACTTGAGTAGTTTCACTTAATTTGAAGGTTAACATGCTTGATTTAGACATGGTAGCCAATCATGCATGTTTTTGGATGGTTTGTAGAAGTATCACTTGGACACTTAGACACTTAGGCCAATTGTATCTTGTATGAACCTTCAATTTTTTTAGGACTTAAGCTTGTCGTTATGACATCTTTAGGTCTTTGTATGCGTTGAAACATACATGACATTTTAACGTATATGAATATTGTTTTGTAGGCCAGTTTTGAGGGTTAAAACACTTTGCACATTTTTAGTTAGACTTTAATTTCAAAGTCGCACTTGGGACTTATTCAATGTAAAGTACTTTTTTACAGGTTCATGTAGTTTGAAGGAGCGAATAATGACTATTTTTTTTTAGACTTTATGACTAAGCTAACCATTTTTTGTGTATTTAATTTTTTTTTTGGTTCATTTTGGTATGCCAAAATGAAATTTAATGTAGCTCAAGAAATTTAGCACTAGAGAACTATTGTTTTTAATATTTTTGACAAATTGTTGATTTGGATTATCATATTTTGACAAAATATTATTGGTTGGAAATATTTTCATTTTTAAATTATTGGTTGCAATGTTCATTATATTTTGTTATAGGTAGGAAATTCATTCTATATTTGAAATTTAATTTATAAGTATTCAATATTAATAATAAATGTGAAAAAATTAAAAATTATTTTTGTCACGTACTTTGTGTGACTATAAATATGTTGGCAATTAGAAAGCTCTGACAATATTCCGTGTGTGGGCAAAAAAGAAAAAAATATTAATTACCGACAAATTTAACTTAGAAAAAAAAATTTGTTTTTGCCAACAAAAATCTTTTCATTGGAGGAAATAGTTTCTGCCTACGAAACAAACGTAGCTAGAAAGTTTATTTTGTGTACGTGATGATGATCGTAGGTAAAAATATCTTTCTGTCGGCATTTTTTTGTGGTCAGAAAATGTATTATTTTCGACGTGATGATGATCGTGGGCAAAAATACATTTTTGCCGACGTTTTTTTTTTGGCCAGAAAATGTAATTTTGCCAATGTGAAGTTAATCGTGGACAGAAATACATTTCTGCCAACGTATTTTCGTGGCCATATATCTTTTTTGGCTACGATTTTATTTTGTGTCGGCATTTCTATCCACGCAAAAAAAAAAAAGTGGGCAGAAGCTCTGCCAATGGTTTTCATAAGAATTACCCACGTTTTTCTGTGTCGACAAAGACGAAAATTCTTGTAGTGATTTTTCTTTATTTTGTAGGTAATTTTTTTTTCAATTACAAATTCAACTATTAGCGTCAGTCATGTGTGTTTTTAAAAGGTAAAAATGAGAATTGAACCTAGGTTTAGAGAAGGTTAAAAGACTAATTTATGATTAGGTCATTAATGATATTAATATAAATCTAGTTTATATATATTATATAATTAGGGGGCTTGAGCCCCTTCATCCTTAACTAAATTCGTCTGAATTTGCAAACTATGCAAATATATATATATATATATATAAGTTTGTTTTCTATTGAGACTGCAACTAAAGTTTCATGTTAATTGCAATTAAACAGTCATTTTCATTTAACCATTTTCTAAGAGTTTGACGTTCAAAATGTCACATTTTAAATTACAAGCATCAAGTAGGATTAAAAAAAATTATATTGTGATCAAATAAAGTCTAAGGCTTTTTTTAGTTCAATACTGAGTGTAGGAGGATTTGTCCATTTGACTAAGAAATGTAATAAATGTAATATATGCTCATTTTGGTTAACGGAGCATTTGGCAGCCATGTTTGGAATCTCAAGCTTGAAAATTGCTACACTTTGGAGATTAAGTTTGTGGCTTTAGGTAGCCTATGTTTAAAACCCTGTTTGAGGTTAATGTTTAACGTTTAGGAAGTTTGATTTTAAGAGAAGCCTTTAAAGATTCAAAAAGAAAAAATATATATAAGAGAACATGAGTACAATTTAAACATCGTTATTAACATAACTAAATAATCTAAAAGGATAATAAGAAAAGATGCATTGATCATAGTTTTGCCAATGGTTGAGCTACGATATGTAACGTATGTCAAAATCAATCGATCCTTTATTCCAAATATCTTTTAAATATTAATACTTTGATGGTTGAAAGTATATGCTATAATAAATATCACAACTTTGTGAGGCAAAACCCTAAATTGCTCAATCACTCTTGAAATTGGTGAAAATATATAGCCAAGACTTGCATAAAGTTAGATATCAATTATTAATTGAAGTTAAAATAAAATAGAAGCCAAGAATGACCATTAATTACTTCTCTTACTTTTCTTCAATCATTTTAAGGGATATTTCAATCTTCTGTGCCCAAGCAAGCAAAGCACTTCTCTTAGGGACCCATTCAAATAACTCTCTCATCTCAAAATTCAACTACAAAACTTCTGGCATACTCTATCTCATTCCAATCAGTAATTTTAAAAAAATTTAAAACCATTTTTAAAAATATTTAAAATTATTTAAAACTAAATTAATTTTTTTATTTTATATTTTTCAAGTTCAGTTTTATTTATATATAACGGAGTAAATTTTGAATAACTGAAAGTAAGATTCGGAGTAAATTTAAACATGTGTAAAAAGTATTTAACTAAAAACACTTTGAAACATAACTTAGAGGAGTAGAAATGTGAACAACTCATTATCAAGATAGAGAAAGGGGAAGGAAATAAGAAAGCACACTAAAAATCATAATCAACTATGAATTTTACCTAACCATAATTATGATACATTTATTTCTTTTTTGTTTTATATACCAATTTTCCCACAGGTTTTTATGTACAGCCTCAAAATTCCACTTCTGATTCCCAATCAGCTGATGCAAAAGTTGGGAAACCATTTGTTTGCCAGTTGCTTTCATCCATGCCTATATACACGTTTTATATATCTATATTTTGTTCTCTTACAAAAGTTTCCTAATTTTAAGTTTATAACAAAATTATGTAATACCCAAAAGGAGATAATTTATTTGTCATATATATATATACTCTAATAATACTGAAGTTAAAGTTAATGTTGGATTTGTAAGTACTTGTTGTGGTTGATAATAATAGATGTTATAGACCAATGTTTTTAACCGAGAATCACGAGCTCAGAAAGATAAAAGAAAGGTAAGAAATGGGCCAATGAGCTAAAGGACAAAAAAAAGGAGAGGTGTTAGACTAGAACGACCCAAACTACCATCTTTAGCTAAGCCTGAGGCGAGATAGGCCATTTCGCCCAACTTGCCCGCCTTGGCTTCAAAGGTTGAGGCCAAGGTGGAGATTTTTTCATCCAAAAGGATTTGGTTTTGTGAGGTCATGGTCCAGGTACCCTTTGACGGGTTCAAATCGAGCTTTCCTAATTTTCTTCAGGGTGTTCTCTAAAGTTCTCCATGGATTTTTTGAGTTAGACCATTGGTGCTTTGAGGTCTTGCACGTGAGTCCTCTAAACTGCTCTATGAAGGTTCTTCGATGAGTTCTTTAGGGTTACCCTTAGTTCTTCAAGCTCCCATATAGGTCTTTGGTTGATCCACTTGGTCCAGTCTCTTAAGACCATGAGTGCCCTATATATGCTCACCCATTTTGATCCCTCTCTATCTTCATTAATAATTTACCCAATAACAATATGTATAAATAAAATATTATCCTTGTCATTGACTTGGTAATAATGTTAAACATGAAAGAATGTAGAGTCTTGCCAACTTTTGTAATATCATTTTTTCTCCCAAATGAATAATAGCCACCGTTTTGATATTTATGTTAGTTGTAAAGTTTGTCAATTATTAGGCAATAGTATTATATATAATTCTATTAGAAAAAGTTTTGAATCTATGGATTTAATTATAGGTGAAATCTATGCACTATATTTACTTGTTCCATGACAATTTGGTTTGCAGTATTCTGTTTTTAAAAATTTATACTTGTTTTTTTAGCTCTCTCTACATATAAATATTTTAAATATATGAACACTTAGACTCTTCACTAAATTATAAAAGCATAAAAATTTGTGGGGAAAATGTAATGTACCTTCATAAAGCTTAATTTTAAAATTTTAAAATAATACAAAAACTAAATAATTGTGGAATGAAACCTTAATTTTAACACTTGGGTAAAGTTTTAGCCGATTTAAATATGTTTGGAGCTCAAAAATATACAATAGAAAGGTCTATATACTAATTCTAATGGGAAATTGTTAAATATATATATACACTTCATTAAAAAAAATCAAATATGATGGATCTTTTATTGATTTTTTAGGTATAAATAGTTTGTTTGTTTTTATTTATTTATTATTATTTCAAAAACCCCAATTCTAATATCATGAAACATGAGTCCTGAATCTATGAAATTGGTATAACCTAAAGCATCTTTTTTCTTTTCAATTTTATGGAAAACAAGAGTTGTAAGCTAATTAAGTTTTAATTTGAGTGGTAAAAGAAAATGACATATGACCTAACTGAAAAATATAAAATAAAAATGCATAGTTTGTTGGGAATATATATGTGCATGGCATGGCTCCACTCCTTTGACAAATCCAATATAATTTGTTGGGTTTAGTGAGAATATTATTATTTTCCAAAAAAAAAAATGGAACTTTCAGAAATTTATATCACTTTTCCAACCTTAGTTTCTAAAATGTTTGTCTTTCTTTGTTTCATACACATTATGCCAAATTACCAAACACCTTTTGGGCTGGTCTCTATCATTATAATCACCTCCCCCACTTACATCCTTATTTCTTTTATATATATAATTTTTATTTTATACATTTTGGTTGCTTCTAATTATACCATATATTATTTAATTTAAACATATACAATATCATCTTTAATATAATTTGGATAACCATTTTTGTTAACTAACTTGCTTTTTCTTTTCTTTAATGTAAGAATAATATTACTTCAACTTACAAAGTGTTGATTACCTTTCAATATATAGAATCGCTCTAATAAGTATAATAACAATAATAATGTAATACAAGACTTAAAAATTAGGGTTAAACAAAGGGATCTTTTAATAAATAGAACAAAGCGGAAAAATATTTATACCATATAGAACAATTTTGAAAATGGAAAAAGCCCATACAACCTACAATAGAAAATTTGAAAAATGTCTGTTTAGATTTAGAAACGAATTTTTTACAGATTTTTTTGTACGCGATCGTTTATATTTGGCACATGATCGTTTAATTTAATCATTAAAATTTTGGTAGCCAAATCTAAACGGTTTTTTTGTACGCTAAACGGTTTCTTTGTACGCTAAACGGTTTTTTTGTACGCATTTAGATTTGACGCAAGATTGTTTACTGGTTTAGATTTGGCTATTTTGTAAACGATCGTTTACATTTGGCAATCCAATATCCAATGATTTTTTTTTCACGATCATTTATATTTCACATACGATCTTGAACCCGATAACAGTTTGAAAAAGAATATAAAAAAAATACCAAAGAAAGAAAAAGACATGGAAATGAAAAGAAAAAAAACACAGAAGAAGAGAAAAAGATGATGGGAAGGAAAAGAAAATCGAAAAAGAAAGAATGTGAAAATAAATGACAAATGGAAATATTTAAAAAGAATTGCAGAAGAAGAGAAAAAAAGATGATGGAAAGAAAAAATATCGCAGAAGAGGAAAAGAAAAAAGATCGTATATGTAAACTCCCAAATTTTGAGGTATTTCTCTTAGCTTATTTGATGATTTTATTAAAATTTTATTAAATCAATAAAAAAATAATTATTAAATCAATAAAAAAATAATAATAATAATTATATTATATTTTTATTATATTTTATTTTATTTTATTTTAGAAATAAAAAGAGAGAGAAAAAATTTGGTACCCTCATCTTCTCCATCTTCTTCGTTCGTGAACCACAACCGTCGGTCGCCCTCTCCATTTTCTTCCTTTTTTTTCGTTCGTTTTCAATAGCCGCATCTCGAGCCGTTGCGTCACCTGTCGTTCGTGTCCGGTCGAAGTTAAAGCCCAGTCAAAAGAGTCAAGCTCGTTCGCATCGCCCCTCCAGTCCGCGTTGTCGCGATCGTGCTGCTAGGATTAGTCTTCATTTGCGAAGCGCAGCCGCCGACCGCCACTGATCTCCACCATCTCTGTTTCTTCTTCGCCCCATTCTGCCTCTATTCGCGAAGCACCACAGCGCGATTTCCTCTCTTCCAGCCGCGGGTTGCAAGCCGACCCATGCTCAAATCTGTACGCGCTCTCTTTCACTTTGGTCATGTGTTTCGCTCCCTCTGCCTTGTTGTAAGTTCGTTTGATAAGGAAAAATTGTGAATTTTGTAGTTGTTTCTTAACTACCTAAAGCATTAATATTGGATTAATTGTTTGGATGTCGTTTGATTCTTGGAGGCGATATTGGTGAATTGGTTATAGGATCCTCGAGTTTCACATTTAGTTAAACTTCGTTGGAATTTGATTCACCATTTGTTTGGGTAAGTGTCAAATTCACATTTGCGGGAATTAGATAGATGAAATTTTTTGGAAAACAATGTTTATTTTCTATGTACTTGTGTTTAGGATTTGGTTGTTGAAGTTAGTTGAACTGAGGTGGACGACACATATGTATACTTTGATTGTTTGATGAATTGATATGCTAATGATTGATTATGTATTAGTATGGGCAAATCAACTGTAATTGTGTCGGACTGAAATGATTAAATGATGATGGTAACTAAACGAATTTTTTACAGATTTTTTTGTATTGGCACATGATCGTTTAATTTAATCATTAAAATTTTGATAGCCAAATCTAAACGGTTTTTTGTACGCTAAATGGTTTTTTTGTACACATTTAGATTTGACGCACGATTGTTTACTTGTTTAGATTTGGCTATTTTGTAAACGATCGTTTACATTTGGCAATCCAATATCCAATGATTTTTTTTTCACGATCATTTATATTTCACATACGATCTTGAACCCGATAACAATTTGAAAAAGAATATAAAAAAATTACCAAAGAAAGAAAAAGACATGGAAATGAAAAGAAAAAAAACACAGAAGAAGACCTGGGATCACCACTTGTTGTGCATCCTTCGGGAGCACTAGACTGATATATGCATCATTCGGGGGCATTAGACTAATTATGTGCATCCCATGGGATCAAGAGATTGTTATGACGCAAGGTACCCCAAATAGAAAGTTAACGATTTGTACTTCTAACGGAACCAGTAGTAGGTCTCTTGCTGGGTATATTTATACTCACCCTTTATTGTTTAACTTTTACAGGAAAAGGTAATACAAGAGGCAGACCGAAGAGGGACAAGAAGGAGACGTGATCGTCATAGAGGGACTTTCTTCAAAATTGCTTCCGCTTATCGTTTTTAATGTTTTACTTAAGTAATTGTGATTGAAATGAGTTTCATGTTTATAACAACATTTTATTCCTTGATAATTTTATAAACAATACTTTTGAACATTTAATTTTGTTTGAAATAGGATCCGAACAAAGATTCTTTGATGTTTATTTAAATTTTTATAGATTTTTACAAACTTTCATGTTTAAACGAAGTGTCTTTGTATTAAAGTAATGACCTCCTATAGACTGACTTATGATGTGAGTCCGTGTTTTGTGTCCCTATGGCTAGAACGATTTATTTTCACTCGTCAAGTACGCTTTCATGATTTATATGTACGATTTTATGAGCATAACTTTGCCTAAGTTAAACTAGAATGTAAGAAGTGTTTTGCTGTTTATGACTAAAGGGATTATTGTTGGATATTAGGAAAATGTTGTCAAGGAAAGGTGCACGTAGGGGTAGTCTTAGAGGTCGAGGCAGAGGAAGAGGGCGTAACCAGCCCGCTGAGGGCCAAGCTGATCAGCATGTCCCTGCTGCACCTGTTACTCATGATTTGACTGTCCTATCTGCTCACCTGGAGCAGAAATTTTATTATAATCTTTTTATTAATAAATATTTATTCCATGAATACAATGGTTGATATATAGTAGCACTTATAGAAAACTTTTGCACATTTTTATTTTAGCGCCTATAATAAGTCAGGAAGAGACATGAATGAACCGATAATACATCTGAATGAGAGGGATGCTGAAGATATAAAAGCATAGTTAATAAAGGTTTAAAAGAATTGAAAGTTACTATCTATACAATATGCACCATTCTTATTGGTGACTCAATCATAAGACTTTCAAAGTTCAGTTTACTTAGTTCGGAGCAATCTTACTTTGGATGAATTCTTGAAAATTTTTCTAGAATGATGATAAAGAATGCTGAAAAAACTCGTGTTAGTTTGTAGGAAATAACTTTCACTCTTTAAAGTATTCAAGACAAATCAAAGACAACTTTGTTGGGTCATTGAAAATGTAGGAGAAATATCATAACAATGCATAAAATTTTAGTAGACCAACTAATAAACAACAATACTTGCTAGAGATTGTTTTTATTGTTTGGTTACAAGAAATACAGTGTTGTTTCTTCTTAATATAGTTTATGTATATAAACTAACAAGATGTATATAAAGTGCAAATCCAAAATAAGACCGTAACTTTATATATAATCCTCTACTGTTAGAAGTTATAATTTTAAATCTTATTCATAGTTAGAGGTGATTGCAAAATGCGTATTTTTTAGGATTAACAATTAAGTTATATAGCAACTTTTTAACGATATACAGTAACTTTTTAAAAGTACTGTAAATATATATAGCAAAATTTATCGTCAATGACATTCTTATCGCTAATAAAATTCAATTAGTGATAGACTCTTATTAGCGATATAATCTATTAATAATAGATTTTGAGAGTTAAATCCAAATTTTACTCTATTTGTAATTACTTTTGTATGCTATAACCACAAAATTAATTTTGAAGAATACTTTCACTACTAGAAAAATGGATTTTAATGATACTACTAATTAAGACATTGTGTCGTTGAAAAAAAAAAAAAAAAGGTGGGGTGAGGTAAATTGTGTCGTTGAAATAAAAATACAGATTATTTTTTAACACAATTTTTAAGTTGTTAATTGTTAATTAATGACAAGTCTTCATCGATGAACCCACCAATTTTGCCATTGCTGTCGAATAAACTTATTTAGAAATATGAGTTTTAATGACACTTGAAATCAAGAAAAAATGGGTGGGAGGGAATAAAATGTGTCGTTGAAAATAAAAATGCAAAATTTTTCTTGACACAAATTGAGTTTTCTTCACACAATTTTCACGTCGGTAATTAACGTCATAAATTATGTGTTATTAAAAATTACCCTAATAAAAAATAAATATTTTCCTTCATTTGTACGCTTTCTGATTTAAAAAAAATAATTTGATGCTTTCATTCCTCTTGCAAACTACGACCGAAAAAAAATTCTTACTTCATCCCACGTTGTCATTGTCTTTCTCTCTCGCAAACGCTCTTCGGCGACGTTTTCCCCTCTCTCGCAAACGCTCTTCATGACTTTTCCACGTGCTCAAAAGATCTCCGCCCGCAGTTTGAAGGAACTCACCAAATTTGCAGGTAGTTGAAGAATTCGTGGACCATGAGATTGATCAAGCCCATTTATGAGTTAGTTTGATTAGATTAGGTCACACTTACATGTATTACAATTAATTTATCTTTGGATTATTTTAAAACCTTTACTGACAATGTAATTTACATTTTTTATTATCAATAAAAAATCTTTCTAAACATATGTGAGTAAATTAAATCATGTATTTAATTTATTTATATCCATAATTTATATGTCAAAAAATATGTGTTGTGACTTGAAAAATAACGACGCCAAACGAGTGTCGACATATAAGTCTTTATTAAACAGAAACAGTGTCGTAACCATCATGGGTTGGCCAAGTGGTAAAAAGTTAAAAAAAATTAACTAAAAAGTCACGAGTTCTATCCATGTTGACCACCAACCTAGCTAGGAATTAATTTCCTACAAGGTGTCCAAACACTTATAGATATAAAATCCACATTTCTAGTAGTGTTTTGTGAGTTCCTTCATAATGCAAAAAATTATGGTAAAAAAGGAATTGCTAGTTGGATGACAGATGCTTATGGCAGAAATTGAGAGAACAACTTCTAAGAAATTGAGGCCACTAACAAGAGATCAATGATAAATCATTTTCTTAGTTATTATTCCACTGAACCTCATTTGTTTGTTGTCTTGTGAAACTACCAATTAAATACTCTTTCATTGAAATGTGACAACCAATACCCCTATGGAGCATTCAAAGTTTTCCATAAATAGTTCCTAGGAAAATTCATACATATATTTTGGTACAAAAAAATATCATATATCTATATGGTGTATCAAAGCTTAGGTTTAAAAATGAGACTTATTTGTTCACCTTTATTTATTACAAATCATAAAGGACATTGAAGTTCATGTTTGTTAAGGAGTAGTTGCAAATATAGCAACTAGATCCAAAGTTTTAACCGATATAGTATACAAAATTAAGGAGTATTTGCAACTAGATTCAAAGTTTTAACCGATATAGTATACAATGCAAAATGTACAAATATAGAAAAATTTAGATCTAATTTTTAGAGTCTATTAGTGGTAGATCATATTGCTAGTAAAAGTCTATCTATATATTAACAATAACAACGTCTATCACTTATAGAACCTCATTAGCTTTAGAGTCTATTACTAATAGATTTTTCTATAGTTGCATTGTTATACACTTAATTATCATCTTTAAGGGTGTGTTTGGCCCAAGAAATTTGACAGTAAGAGTAAAAAAACAGAGAGTGGTAAACTTCACTCCTTGTTTGGCCTAAGAACTTTGTGGTTCACGCACCATTAAAAAACATCAATTTTATAGTTTATCAACTGCCTATACTGTGAGCTTCTAGAGTTATTCTTCACTATTCAATTCCTCAATTCAAACATCCTCAATAGTGCTATTTAATGTCATTACTTTTTTATTATGGTTGATTTTTTTTATTGGGTTATTTACGTGTTTTATTCTTAGTTTTAGATAATTAAGGGAAATTGTCAAAAATGACAAAATGGACAAATTATGTACATTTTATGACAAAAATCAAGTGTAATGAGTTTTTGTCCTTGAGTAGTTTTTTGTCATAAAGTATAAATAGTTTGTATTTTTTTATTATTCTTGGAAACCTAGCTCCTAAAATCTATATTATACCTAAATAATTTGAAATTTTATTTCATTAGAATTTTGATATCATAATTTCTTTCTAAAAGAAATTGTAAAAAAAGAGTCTATCATACATTAGATATGGGACAAAAAGATTACATCATTTGGCTAAGTATGTATGGCCAACCACCAAGGTGGTCTCCCATTTGGGACCATATGACCTACGACTACTTTGTTGTGGTCCTTTCAAGTTTCATACAAATACTCCAATTCCAACTTTATTATTAGACTTAAAGTTGACACATTTTAAAATTTTGAATTAAATGTGAATCGGTTGATGAAGCACCAAATGTTTCAACTATGGTCATCTTGCCATTTTAAGATCATAGTTGCATGTTTGGACCCTTGATCTTCATCTAAATAATTAATTCAACGACTTAGGATTTTAAAACTAAACCTTTTATTGATTTGACAATGAGATTATATGATTTCCTTGAACATGTTTATAAACTTACAAACTATGTTTTATGCTCTAAGTTTGATTTGATTCAAAGTATGATATTATGTCCTTGATTTCTTAGATTACTTGATGAAATCAATTGATGTTGAAATGGAAATCTTGATTTGTGAACTACTGTTTTTTTAGAAAGCATGTTTTATTGTTTTCATATTTGTATCCTAAATCAAGGAATCTTGATATTCAAGGTTGTGAGTGGGTCGAGGAGGTCTAGGATTTTCGCTCATATGAAAGTTGAGTTTCAAGTTGAATAAGAACATTTCACGTCAAAAAAACGCTACTATTCGAGTGTAATTGGTGTTACATATCAAATCTCACATTTATTTCTAGTTTTACGGAAAAAAAAAGTATTCTTAAATGGAGATTTCATTGTATCATATATATATTTATAAGAGATTATTTTAAATGACAAAACGATTGAAAACATTAAATCTATAGCAAATAAATAGTGATATTTTACCATATGTGTAAATATTTTAGTTCATTTTAAAATATTTAAAAACAACCCTATTCAAATTCCAATTTTCAAAATTGATGTATTACAAATTTTGACCATATGACACACCATGTGTTTTCAAGTAGTTCCTTTAAGATTGTTTACAAATATAACAATTTGATGATCCAACGCATTTACAAAGCGATAGACAAAGATAGGCACTGATTAGTTGAGTAGTGATAAAAACATAACGATGTTTAAGGGGATAAACACTTTAGTCTATGAGTATCGATCATACTAATAGATCATACTAATAGATCATTCTATCATTTTATTATATTTGAAAATATTTAGAACATTTACATTTGGATCAATTTGTACAATTAAAGTTGTACAAATGCGTTATACAGAATAGCATTAGACTTGTAATTTAAATTAGAACCTATTCTATTCATAGTATGAATAAATGAATCTCATTTTCTTTTTTGGGTTTTGAGATTAAAATGAAGTAAACCAAATTAATTGAATTGAATTTATGTGAACATAATGTATGTCAATTTCAGTATTTAAGAATAGCAATTCCATATGTAAATCCTAAATGTCAAAGTTAACATGTTCTTATATATATATATATAATAAATTGAAATTAATTAGATGGTGGTTGAGGAGGTACAAAGCCTAACAGAAAATTGATATGATTCATTTTAATGTCATTAACATATCTTTTTTTTCTCCTTCCCTTTGCCTCTTTTTTCTATGTTTCATTTAATGCATCCCTTCAACTAATTTTCCCCTCCCCACGGACCAACCTTTTCACTTTAATAATAATTGAGTTCATAGTATGTTTGGAGTTTTGTATGTTTTCCAAAGATATGTTTGTGTTTGTGATTATTAACTTTTTTTTTTATAAGTTATCTAACAGAACAATAAATCAACTACATTTTTTCTATTTGGAATATAGATTAAAAAAAATATGGAATACCAAAGAACAATTAGAAATCTCCAAATTTGAAGAGTTATCAAGGAACAAATCTCCATTTTTCATCATTTATTGCTAGAAAAGATGGTCTCTATTTTATGATTTTGTTTTGCTATTTATTGTTTTTTATTTGAGTTTTTGTTTTTGTTTGTTTTTTTCTAAATATAACCAAAATGTGGGTTATGAAATATGCATGATACGATATTGATTTCGATTAAAATTCTAAGACTTTAAATCTTGCTAAAAGAAAAACTACGGTAAATAATAAAATTGCTAAAAATATTTATAAAATATAGCAAAATTTTATATTCTATAAATGATAGATAATGATCTATACAATCTAAAATTTTGGTTGTATTGTATAAACATTTTAGTTCATTTGAAAGGTTCCATCCTAAAATATATTTATTTTCAATTAAATAATTTGTTTTTAAATTTTAATATCTTTTTCAATCAAAAAACGCTAACCGAATAAAAGAGAAAGAAAATGATAGGCATGGAAGAAACAAAATAAACTAATTTTGAGATGTTGGAACTTTGGCACATATGAGTTGAGATAATAGAATTCCAATAAAAAAAAAAAACTGATTTTGAGACAGCTCTTGTTTTCGGTTATTCAAAATAATAATAATTAATCTTATATTAAGATGTGATGCAATTTAATATTTGTATTAATATTAGTTAATAAATCTTAAATATAATTGTTATAGTGTTTTATTTTTAATTTTCTTTATTAGCTTTTTTTTTTCTCTTTTTGTAAGTTTTTATTATTCTACTTTACATAAAAAAAAACAGAGTAAGATTAATTTTATTAAACCAAAAACTTTATTTTAAATGGAATCAGCTAAGTTGGATGGTCGGATTAGCACCCTAGTAAAAAATACAAATAGTTCTAACAACTATCGATGTTGCTATGTTCTATAGTCTTTTATGCTCCCTCGAACAATATATGGAGACATTTTAAATAACTTTGCAACTCTCGTTTAGGAAAGAATAGGCTAAGATTGAAACTTTCATTTTCTTTTAAGAAAATATACAGGTACCTCAAGATAATAACCCTTTTATGTTTGATAATGTAATCATACCACAATTAGAATCTTTTGAATAATCATATATAATAGCATAGAACAAACAAAGTTTTCAAAGGCAAAACCCTCCCAAAACTCATGTACCAAAATGTTATTTTTTGAATTAGAGTATAATTTAGTTACTTTAGTTGAGTGTTTAAAGATTTAATATACATTCTTTAAAGTTTAAAATTCTCTCTCTACCTTCAAAATTAAAAGTAATCTTAGGATACTTTTAAAATTTTAAATTTTCAAAGTTTGCATTAAAAAAATTCTTTAAAAAACATCACTCTTAAAACCAAGAAATCCTAATTTTTTTTTGTTTCAAAAAAAAAAAAAAAAAAGCAAATATATCAAAGATATCTATTAAATTCATTTAACTTAAATCTTAAAAATTTATTTGTTAACTTATTTTGAAAGAAAAGTACTATGGAAATGAAAAATCATTCAATTTAACCATAAAAATAGTTATAGCTAATAAAAAACCATAATTAAAAGATGAGCACTTAGGAGCATACCTTAATATTAGAAAGTTTCTCATTTGTTTGCTTCCTTGTATTCATTTTATTCATGCTTTTATTTGCGTTTCATAATCAGCCTCCAAATTGTATCTGATAACTTCCTCTTCACATTCTCTAAGAATATGATTTTTCCTCCAAAGAATTAGTGACCTTTTAACAAAAAAAACAGAATGAAGTAAAATGGAACATTCAAAATATTAAACAGTGAATATAAGTCAAGTTTATGTGCAAGTCTGAGTGAATTGCTTTAATTAACTATTTTCACAATAAATAATAGTTAATATTTATTCATAAATAAGAAGGAATATATTAAATAATGTAATTTCACTAATAAACTTACAAAACAATGGAATGCAATTTTCTCTTTGAGTTCGCATAAAGAATGAATAGATAAAACTTAAAAATAACAAAAATTTTGGATAAGAAATTACACTCAAATGATGGTTATATATTTATACTAAAATTGAATCACTCTTAATTTTTGTTATGGAATTTTAAAAGCGGAATTTTAGAAGTCAATTTTTTTTGTTATAATAATTATGTGTATCTATTTCTTACAAAATGTTAAAAATAATTTATTTCTCATGTTAATTACAAACAACTTATAAACTCATAATTTGAAGTTATGAAATTTGAAAAACAAAACATATTTTGGTTGAGTGTAATTTATTTCTCGATGTTTATTACAAACAATTTATGTACTCATATTTTTTAAGTTATGTAATTTGGAAAACCAAACCTAATTTGGTAAGTGTAATTTATTTTTCATGTTAATTACAAACAAATTTTTTATATAGAAATCATTTATTTTTCATGTTACAAAAAAATGTATTCACTACTATTTGATAATCAAAGAATGTAACTATAGTATACTAAAATACATGTTTATAAAATATTCTATTTAATAGTAATTTATCAATAGTAAGTTTGTTTATACGTTAATATTTAGTGTTTATAACAAATAATTTGATAATCAAAGAATGGAACAAATACGTGTAGGTGACAAATTTATAAATTGAAAGCATGTTTAGAATTTGGTGAGTGATAGAAGAGTCAATCGAAAACATTAATACATAGGACAATATTGTTAATTTTTAAAGTTGGCAAGGAGTAGAATCGTTCAAAATGATTCTTCCCTTAAACCACTTTTTATATAGTAAGAATTTTATCATCAATTTGAAAACATTCTTAGACATGAAATTCGAAAACATTCTTAGACATGAGAAAGAGAAACACAAACAAGAATAAAAATGCTTAGACTCAAAAGTATTCGAGTCGATAAATATTGACCTTATATTAATTAGGCTCTAACACAATTTCAAAATATGCTTTTAATATTTTTAAATCAATTTTGTTAGAAGTGTTAAGCTAATATGATTAATTTTGTTATATTTAAAAACAAAAACAACTATACTAAGAGTGATTCTAATATTTTTAATATCACTCTCGAAATGTCGTAATTACAAGTAAAAGAAAGGATTAAATATTGATTTAATTTTATTAAGAAAAATATCGATAGCAATAAATTTATAAATATTTCTATAAACATGTTAAAAAAATATTTAAGTTAAATTTAAATATTTTATTTTTTAAGAAAATAAAAAGTTTACGACATGTTTGATAGAGAATCCAAATTCTATCTTATGTTTAAAGAGCGTTTGGTATGCAATTCAGACTGTATTTCTAAAAATTGTTTTCTACTTCAATGATCCAAACAAGCAAAATTTGAAAACAATTCTTTTATGTTTTCATTGTATCCAAAATTTAAATTTTACCTCTTAAAATGTAAAGTTATAATAAATATATATTAAAAACATTTAAAAATACAATATATCATGTTTCAAAAACACAATTCAATTTTTTTAAATTTAATATGTATCATGTAATATATTATAAATTATAAATTATATAAATTACGAAATTGTAAGTATATAAATAATTGAGAAATTGTATAAGATAGCATTTTAAGAATATAATATAACAAATATAGCACATTGTTTTAGAATTTTGTAAATATGACAAAATTTTTACTTATAAAAATACACTCCATTTTAAATTTGTTAGTATTCCTAAACTACCATTCAATAACTTATTTCTCTTCCTCTTTCTAATGTTCTACTCATTATTTATTTATTCTTTCCCTTAGACCCTAATTATTTATGTATTCTTATAGAAGAAAAATTATTTGTTTCTTTTGTCTTAATCTTGATTTTACAATATCAATAGTACAATAATTGTAATATGAAATATAATTGTTGTTGACTTTATTTGTATTTTTTTTTACTTAATTCGATGTGTATTTTGAGTTGAATCTGATTTCAAATGATTTTGTTTTGGTTTTACTTTGTCTCAATTTTGTATATCAATGTCGTGATGTACTTATATTATATGTATTAGTTGGTTGATATACTTACTACATCATTTTTAATTATTTCAAATTTTATGTCGTTTATTATAGTATTATTAAGTATATGAATGATATAACTCAGTGTATCATTATCAAGTATACCAACAATATATTGTTAAAACATATTAGTAAAGTGAATCATTATCAAGTATATGAATCAAGTTTACAAGTGTAGATATCAATAGTATATCAAGTGAAACTTGAAAGACTAGTTTTTCCTTATTCTTTTTTCATTATCAAATATTGTGTTGTTCTTTTTTTTTACTGCACGATCGTGCACTAATATTTAAACGATTAGTTGTCTATCCTATATAGACATAAATAGACATAATTTTGGTAGAATATAATAATAAAAAAAAAGAATGGTGAAGAGATATAAAATGTAAAAAAAAAAAAAAAAAAAGTAAATAGTTAGATGTGAAGGTAAAAACTTAAAATTGGAGAAATAAATTTAAAAAGAAAAGGAAAGGAAATGTAATTGTGAGGTTAGGATAAGATCCCATATAACGGAAAATGGTAAACAGGCTGGCATTGCTTCCCCAGTCAAAACTATGACTCGGAAATCATAGCCAACCGCTCACATCCTTATCCCATTCCCATTCTCTCCCCTCTTTCTTTCCTTTTTTTTTTTAAATTTATTTATTTATCAAAAATATAAATAAAGAGAAAAATTAATTATTTTCTTAATTTCTTATGCTTCTCTCCTCAACTTCCCTTCTTTTACTTCACCAACACTGCACTCTCCAATTTCATACCCTTCTTTTTTCTTTTCTTCTTCTTCTCTCTTTTTAACGATCTTCCAACCCAACTACAACTTCTTCACCCACTCTCCACCTTTGGAGCGTGCTCATCACCCCCTTTTCAACTCTTCATTTCCTCTCTTTATCGTTCTTTTCTATTTTTTCAACTCTTCATGTTATCACATGCCTATTATCCAACATCTCATTCTATGCTACCCTCTCTTAAATATCTCTTTCTTTACCCTTTGTTTGTTTCACTTTTTAAAATAACCGCTTACATTATTGTAAACACAGAATGCATGTAAAATCTTAATCTCGTGGCATCCTGGTACAATATTGTCCGCGTTCTATTGCTTATTCATATAATCTCGATCGACAATGCTTCAAGATTCATCGTAGAATACTGATTTACATGTGTTTTCTTTTTCTTGCATATGCCTCCTTTCACAAAATACAAAGTTAAGGAGTATTTTTTTTTATAATTTAGCAAAAAATTTATCTTCATGACAAGAGGCATTTGCAGGAAAAATAAAACACACGTAAATTAGTATTCTTTGATGAATCTCGGAGATATCTTGCAGCATTCTTGGTCGAGATTCATTAAAAAAATGCAAAGTTGAGGAGTACTTTTTTATGAACTCGGGACATCTCAGGACAACAAAGCCCTGAGTTATATGCTCTAAAACAATAAATAATAGATCTCAGTGGATCTTTGGCTACCACTGCACCGAGATATGCATTATGAGAATATGTACAAGATATTTTAATAGGTAGTAATTGCAAAAACGAGTTTAAGAATCAATCAAAATTGTACAAGTCCAACAACTATAAAATATTGGGGGAAGTCCAAGGCAACAAGGAAGAAGAAGAACAATATTACAACAGGCCAATCTCAATAGGATTATAGCTTAATGACAAAGAAGCTTAACACCAAACGAGATTGTGCAAACCATCAAACCCATCAATGCTAGAAAAAAAGAATTTCTTGTTCAATTATCATTGGAAATACAAAAATTCATAGATCTAATTTCTCAAATTGAATTATATTGTTAAATTTGAATTTGAATTTGAATATACAAGTTCTTCCAAAAAAACGAACTTGATCGTAAGGTGCTTTTTAGGCACACCAATAGCATAACCTTTGAAGTAGAAGAATCAAAACACAACATAAAGAATTTCAAAGGAAGCGCTAAGAAGTAAAAGCCATATTCTGAGGGGAGAAAGGAGTAGAGGCTTTGGCCCTTGTTCACGAGGCTCGTTGGAGTGGGTCATCGCCAGATGTTTGGGTGGAGGCATTCACATGTCATCAAACGATCAATTGATTTTCCAACTAATTAAATATAAACAACAAGTTATCAAATACATAACATCCACATCATCATATAATAGACTAGACTAGTAAGCATTGGAACAAAAAGTTAACAGAAGGACCATTAGAACCATTAAGAAGTATTTAGCAAATGTGAGAAAGAAAAAGTGGATTTTGTGGAAATATAATATAGTTTTGATTTGAGAAAGAGTTAGGTTGAAAAATATAAAAAAGAAAAAAGGAAATGAAGAAAGTAAGAACATGAGTTTAGTTGGTAGATGAGAAGAATTGGGAGGGTGGAGGGAAATAGAAAAGAGTTAGAAGACGCGCTAAAATGAGGGCGCGTGGGTAATTAATAAGGAAAAAAAGAAAGGACAGAGAAGGAATAGATTTTGAAATGGAGAGCGTGGACTTGTGTAAATCAAGAGCAGTTTAAAGATGTGATGCGTGTCTACTCTCCAGCTGTATCCCAACTCCCCCCTCATCTTAACCGCTTTACAGGAACTCCCGCTAACCAATCCCATAACCTCCTCTCTCACCAACGTCCAACCTTCCACCTCCTCTTCCGGTAACCCTTCCCCTCCCTTTTATATATCCCCCAGCTCCCCACGCCCCCATTATAATCCCTCTCCCAAACCTTCTTTCTTTCCTTTCCTTTCCTTTCTTTGTTTTTTGTTTGCTTCCATGTCCAAACAAATCGATCGAATCAAAGGCCCTTGGAGTCCTGAAGAGGACGATGCCCTTCAAAGATTGGTCCATAAATACGGCCCTCGTAACTGGTCCTTGATTAGCAAATCCATTCCTGGCCGCTCCGGCAAATCTTGTCGTCTCCGATGGTGCAACCAGCTCTCCCCTCAGGTGGAACACCGAGCCTTTACCCCCGAGGAAGACGAGACCATCATTAACGCTCAAGCTCTCTACGGCAACAAATGGGCTACCATCGCCAGGCTCCTATCCGGTCGGACGGATAACGCTATCAAGAACCACTGGAACTCGACCTTGAAACGGAAGTGTTCGTCCATGGCTGACGACACCGGGGGCTGTCATGCCAGTTCCCCACCCTTGAAGAGGTCGCTTTCTGCAGGTCTTTATATGCCTCCCAATAGTCCTTCTGGATCCGATGTTAGCGATTCTGGCTTCTTCCCTGCTGTTGAGTCCTCACATGTGTACCGGCCAGTGGCCAAAACCGGCGCCGTTTTGCCTCCCGGGGAAACGGTGTCGTCTTCGAATGACCCGCCGACATCCTTGTCGTTGTCGCTTCCGGGTGCGGACTCATCGGAGGTTAATTTTGTGGCGAATTCGGTACAGGGGATGGGTGGAGTTTCTGAGAGACGGAGTACGGGGTTGGCGTGTTCGGCAACGGCGAATGGAGAAGAACGAATTTCAGGGGAGAAGGAGGAGAGTAATAGTAATGGATTTGGGATATTTAGCTCGGATTTAATGGCGGTGATGCAAGAGATGATAAGGAAGGAGGTGAGAAACTACATGGGTGGATTAATGGAACAGAACGTTGGTGGGGGTGGCGGAGTTTGTTATCAGCAAGCTGCCGCCGGTGGGTTTAGAAACGTCGTGGTTCAGAGGATTGACTGAGGAAGTTACTGTAAGTAAAAAAAAGGGGAAGAATTTTCCAGAAAAGAGGAAAGAAGAAAGATGGAGGGGTTAATAATGGAAAATAAGTAATGTTTTTGTTTTGTTATTTGAGTTAATTCTTGTTTATGTTTATGTTGTTGTAGTAGTAGTTTGTGAATCCAAGATGGGAAAATTTGGGGATTTTGATGAAGGATGATGAAGTAATGAAGGACAAAGGTAGTGAGTTTATATGGAGGAAGATGAAGTTGGTGATGATAAACTATGAATCATCGTAAGAGTTTCAAAAACTATTTGGAACCTAAACTTTTGAATCTGTTTTTCTTTTTCGCTTCTAAATTAAATATAAATATAATATATACATGAAAAGAAATAAAAAAATTGAAGCAAGAGAATCAAATATAATTATAATTGAATTTGAATCCAAAATCTTTTTTTATGATTGAATTCAATGTGGGGTGATTTGAAAATGGTAAAGATATAACTTGAAATGAATGATTGAAAGAGAGGGAAAAGAAAAGGGGTTTTGGGAATGGAGAGTCATTGGCAACGGGGCTCCTCCATTTTGATATGAGTTTCATATATGGATGTTGTGGAACTGTTCAACCTTTATACTATTTAATTTAAAATCAAAATTTGCATTTTCATAAAAAAGAAAAAGAAAAAGAAAGAAATCAAAATTTTTATACAATGAACACTTTTTTATGTGAGCAAAGAGAAAAAATGGTCATAAGTGTGCAAATTATTTAGGATAAATGATAAACTTTTATAGCTTTTTTTATATTAAAAAAACCAAGAAAATTTCTGAATGGACAAATTTGAGAAGCTATGTATAATTTTATTGTCGATTTTGGAGTAAACTTAAAACCAAACTAAATTTGAACTAAACCAATGTTACACCTAAAGAATAAAAAAATTTGAACCAATGTATAATAGTGAACACAAATTAGTGGATTTGTTTTATTTGGATCCATTTATTATTGGTTTCCATGGTTTTTTATATTTTATTTCTTTTTCATCTTTTTTTTCTTACTCTCACTTTGTTTTGAATGAGTTTTCTTTTTCTTTTAATTTAAAATTAAAATCGTGTCTACAATTGAAATTTCACATTATCTTTAGAACAATTTAGTTTTAAAAGTATATTTATAACATTGGTTGGATTCGATTTTTATTGGTTGTTTTAACTAAAGTTTTATCCAAACTAATACTTTTTTGTTTTCTCCAAATACAAGCTATGTAACTCCAATTTGAAACTAACAACCACTAACAACCAAATTAAATCTTTGGATTAGTTTAGATGTTTGCATGCTAGTTTTGATCTTTGGATTGGAAAAGGAATTTGTTCACATCAGATTTCCGAATAAATGTAATTTGTGAAATTAAACTTTGTAAATTGATTTATACTGTGGATACAATCTCTAATATTTTACTATTTTGATGCTTTCTCCTGTATAAGTTAAAATTCATGGTTCATTTAAAACTTTTTTATCTTTGATCTTTAGGAAGTTGTGGCTTTCGAATACAAGTTAAAATTTAAAACTTCTTCTTGGTCTACCATCTTTAGGAAGTTATGACTCTTGAATACAAGTTAAAATTTAGAACTTCTTGGTCGATTTAGAACTTCTCGGTCTTCGATCTTTAGAAAGTTGTGGTTGCAAGTCAATTTAAGCTTTAATCTTCGGGAATTCAAGGACAAGTCAATATCTTCCAAGTCGTCAATCAATTTGAGCTTCAATCTTCATGATCTCGAGGTTATAGATGAAACTTCAATTCTTCTTCTCTCAACTAAAGAATGAATGGCAAAGGGTCTCTATTTATAGAGATTTTTCATAGGCTTTAGGTGGTCTTGAACCCATTTGCTTGTTGGCTTAGGCTTGGACCCATTTACTTGGCAGGCTTGGACCTATTATTTCTTTGGCCCAATTTTTGCATAAAGGCTTGAATTGGGTTGGAAGAAAACTTGACTACCCAAACTCAACCAAATTATAATTATCAAAATTTTTGATTTGATGACGTGACAAAATTTAATTGACGGAAGTTTCTTACTCAACCGATTTTCTTACCGTTTGTGATTTTAATTAGTTGAGGTCAATAATTTTTAGGAAAAGGTGGAGGTACCAATTTTCAACTTTTTTAATATGTACTTTTCTTGACGTTTAAAAAAGTCAAGTAACATCTATTGAATTTTTGACGTTTTAAAATGTCAAGATGAAAAGGTGGAGGGGAGGTCATTTTCTGAATTTCTTGATATTTTTTAAACGTCAAGTGATATATATTTTTTCTTGACATTTTTAAAACATCAAGAAATATAATAAAAATTTCGGAAACAATATAAAAAGTTAATATTTTAATGAAAATTAAAAATATAAAAAATATTTTAAAAAAACAAAGAATTATTATTCACCAAATTTAGGAGCCTTCACTTAACTTTGAAAAATATATATAAAAAAATAACTTAAATGAAAAACAGTTGGGAACTTAAAAACTTAGAAGTTAGGAGCCCTAATCACTTAACGAAAACTTTGAAGCCAAAACGATTACTAAGTGCCCCGACTGCCAAAAACGAAACAATCTCTCGATGCTTCTCACCGCCGACCGCGTCCTCCGAACAACCTTACCAGGCAAAAATGAAAAACCTTACTGCCACTATCATCTGGTGCCGCTGTCGACCGCCTCTATCCTCCGATACCTCCATCGCAGTCCCTAACTTTTCTATGTATGCCTATGTTTTAAGCTATATTTTCCACAGCAAAGCCGTTTTTAAAATGACAAGATCGTCTGCTTTTGTAGTAGTGTTGGTTTGGTTTTTCTGTTTTTGGTATTTCAGGGTATGAGATTTAGAAATGGGGTCTTTTAAAAAATAAAACAAAACGGCAAAATAGTTACACTGTACAGAACAATTTCGAAAACAGAAAAAGTCCATAGGCCTACAATGAAAATTTAAAAAATGCTCTGTGATTAATTGACACCCAGCGCACGTAATATATTTGAGAAAGGATCATTTAGATTTAGTTATTTTTTCTATACAATTGTTTACATTGGTGAAAGAAAAGAAAATCTGTGAATTCTTTCTTCTACAGTTTTCTTTTTATTTCCATTATGAGTTTTGTAAGCTTTTAAAGAGTGATTCCTGATCAATTTTCTTGAGAGAAAATTTGAGAGAGAAATCATTCTTGAGCGTTGTAAAATTGTAAACTTGTGAACCTGCTTAGTAGTAGAGAACTGGAGGTAGCCCACACTAGGTGAACCGGTATAAATCAGATGTCATGTCTTCCCTTAAAGTTGAGTTATTATTGTTCTTGTTGCTTGAAAGTGTAGGTTGGTTTATCTATTCTTTTAAGCTAGCGAGTTACAAATTGTTTATCCTGCCTCATTTGAAACTCGAATTTGACTTGGGGTTAGGGGATAATATACATTGTTTGAATTTGGTTAATAATTTAGATTTGATAGAATATTATCCATATCAACATTGTGCTTAATTCTCACTGATTGGCAATCAGTATATGTTAAAGTTGAATGTTTGATTGAAAGATTGAACGTTTGACGGCTTGAATCATTATTACTCTTTCATACAAATAATTAGATTGATAATGAAAATTGTTGATGATAATGCTTAATGCCACGAGTCTTAATTTGATTTCAAGATATTAATTATCATTTAAGCTTGCAGGAGAATGTGTTATTTTTTTAGAGAAAGCAATTTTAATCATAGTTTCTAAGCCAAACATCTTGTTAGAATTAATTTGATGAATGTACTAAAGTACACAATAATTGAACAATTGAATCAAACTAAACTTTTTCCATCAAAGAACTAATAATATTTGAATATATTGCACATATATATATCATTGAACCATATACATACATATAGTTAGCCTAAACTTCAAACAATAGACTAAACTTTCCATCTATGTGTAGCCTAACTATAGGTGTATCAACAAAACTAATTCACCTAGCTATATCAAGTATATCAACAAAATATCACACCTATATACAGTATATCAACAAAACCAGTCTATCTAATCCAAAGTATAATCACCATAATCAAATGTGGCCACCCAAAAAATCAGCAAGCTTCATTCACACTTCATCTAACTCGAATTGACTATATGGGTTCCTTGTATCAATTTGATATAAAACCCAAAATATTAAAGTTAATACTTTGATTACTTGAATTGTATAAAATAATTCAAATAATCATTTAAACACAATTTACCAAATCTGTGATTACTATGCTCCCATTAGTGATTATATCTCTCATGTATCTCATCACATACCAAATCCCAAACATAAACCAGTACTCCTCCTTAGCAAAGAGTACTCAGACATTCAACAAAACAAGAGTACCCTTTGGCTCATTCCACAAAAGAATTGCATTAAATGAAAGTTTAAACTTTTAAAAAATAGTTTTTTCTTGAAGATTAACATTATAATAATTTACCAATTTATGCAATGTAGTTTAGAGAAGGAAAACAAAGAGAGCTTGAAAGATTGATTCGGGGCTACTTAACTTTTTACATCTTTGCTTCCGCTTAGCAGTCCTTGCATATGATGATGCATCCCTTGAAAAATGAGGACAAAAAAAAAAAAAAAAGACAATAGACATATATCACGTTGTCTAGATCAAGTTATAGTTTAACGCAATAATTACTATGGAGTCAATCCAAAACTGAAGGTGAAGGTAAAAAAGAATACAAAGATAATAATTAGAGAAGAAGGAGCAGAGAGATACATATATCGTAAGTGTTTTTAAATGGGGTAAACTAAATAAAAAACTTAAGAGAAGAAAGTTGGAAGAAAGAGAGAGAACATACCAGATTGTATGATATTAAATCAGCTATGTTGTCTGGATATTTGGTCAAAATTATGCAACCTTCGACAAGGATTTGATGTATACATTTTGGAACCTTTGATATTAAATCAACAATGCCCGTAAAATTTCCAGCTAAATAATTAACTCAAATTAAGTCATTGACAATTCCCACAAATTTCAAACATGATTTAATCTAAAATACGACCAAAGTATAATCAATGCATCAAATTGATAAATATAAGTGTTAAAGAAATAAGTGAGCAAGTCATATGACCTTTTTTTTTTTTTTTTCAAAGCATAAGACCAAATTAAACATTAATGAAGTAGCACTTATCAATTATTAGGTAGTCCCCCAAGTAAGAATGATGTACATGACTAAATGCTCTTAAAATCAAATTGAACCAATCCTAAACCATCGAGAAATTTCAAATATGATTTCTACACGACATAGGTTTCAGATTGGACTTCTTGAAATCTAACCAACGCAAAACAATGAAAAAGGAAAATTGAGTTTTTTTCTTTTTCTTTTTAAAATCTTCTTACTCTTTTCCTATTTCTAAACTTCATTTAATCTTCTAAAAGCTTATGCATAATCTAAAAGGAAGAGAATTTATTTTTCCAACTTGGAGCAAAATTTAATTGAAAAAATTAAAAACACCTATTTTCCAAAGTTGTGCTGAAAGAAAAAAAACCTAAGAAGTTCAATCTATATAGTTCATTGAGCCAAAACCAAAAGTTAAAATCATCTCGAAATGTAACCAACACTAAACAATTTTAAATAACTCAAATTAAGAGGCTCATAGGAGAATTTCAAGAAGACAATTCAAAGAAAATGAACTAATCTAGAAACGGGGAGAAAAAGAATGAATTGAACAACAGACGATATCTACAATGTCGACCTCACATGAGTCGAAAATTGAAATGTAGACATTAATAAAAAGGGAAAATGGGGGTAAATTCAATATAAGGTCGAAATCCCCAATCATTACAAAAATTTTCCGTTTAATTGTAACAAATAACAATATCCTAAGGTTTTACTCCAGCAACCTAAAGTTATTCTTTTGAATTACAAAACAACCAAAACCCATATCCAAAATAGAACAGAAGCTTCAAAAAATGAATTTATAGTGGACGTACCTTCAAAGGAGAATCTGATCAAACATGGGGAGATGGAGAGATTGGTATAATTCAGCCACAACACATTCAATATCATTAGTCATTCTACAACTATTACACTACCAAATTAGACAATGATATCATTAGACAACCCCAAGTTAATTCAAGCACATCAATTTAAAACTAAAGTAAAATAAAATAAATATGAACTTTTGTCATTTCAAACTTATACATTATAAGTATTCCAAACAGAAAAGGGGAGAGGGAAAGAAACTTAACAACTTGAGAGAAGAAGGCAACCTGAAGATTATCGCAAAGATAGGCAACTTGAAAAAGTCGGAGACAATAAAATGAAAGAAATTACAATGAAATTTTGTCATTTGGAACTTATACAAACATACGAAGGGAGAGGGAAAGAAACTTAACAACATGAGAGAAGGAAACCTGAAGAAATCGGAGAAGAACCACGTACTTCTAGAATCGGGGAAGACTGTCGTACGGTGGCCGTCTGGAAACGAGCTGCCGTACGTCGGACATTGACGAACGGTCAGCGATTGGAGCCTTTGGAATCAAGCCGACTCAGATGCTGAAGATCAGAGATTGGAATCGTCGGACGCTGAAGAGGCCGTCGAACGTCGAAGCTTGAGCGTGTGGTGGAGGGGTCGTCGGACGTTAGGCGTGGTGGAGGGGCCATCGGACGTTGAGCGTGGTGGGCGGCGTGGCCGTCTGAAGCTATTGTGGATGGAAAAATCTTGACGCTCTCAATCTGTGAAGTATTTAAAATAAAAAAATAAAAAATTATTTTTTTTTCATTTTTTTGATATTTTTGACGATTTTTTTCTACTTGACCGTTTTTAATAGAACTATCAAGAATATCAAAACGGCAGCGTCAAGTATTGCCAGATTTCTAGTAGTAAAATCGAAGTTCAAATGAAGAAGATATAGCTGAAACATAGTTAAAAAAAATCCCAAACGAATGAGGTGGACGAATTTTTATCATCAATGTGGACCAATTGAAAGGTGCCACTTGGAGCAACGGAGAAGTAATACATTGTTTTTTTTTTATTTTATTTTATTTAATTTTTTTATCTTTAGATTGGTTTGGAAAAGAAAACGAATTTAATGTTATTTTTTGTTTGTCTCTTATGGCTAGTTTTTATAAAGATGGTGAACTTGTTTTGTTGTTTTAAAAGGACTTTAAAAGATATATATCATTATATTATTTTTTGTTTGTGTCTAGCAACTAGCTTAGTTTAAATATTCACCATTCAATTCTTTTTACCAACATCCAATGAACCAAAATGAATTTGGATTTTATGAATTTTTATAAACACTTCAATTTCACCAGATTAAAATTACTACAATAACTTTCATTATTTTCAATCCTCCATAACCTAAAAAGCTTCCATTGTTATTTTCTCAAAGCTCTCAAATTTTAATTTGTTTTTTTAATCTTCTTCTTGAGAGATAAACTTTATATTGTAAGAATTGATTTGTTGAGTGCTTTAATTTGTCAATCTAACTTTTTGAAAGAGGTTTTCTCATCTTGTTCCTCATTTCCAATATTTAGTGAGGGTTGCTCCTAATCCCTAAAAAGAGTCTTCCATGACAGTCTAATTGTGATCTGTGAAAACGATTGAGTTTGCTCTTGAACTCGTAAAAAGAGTGGTATAGTAGTTGTCTTTAATCTATGGAAGAGTCGGTTCAAAGTTTTAATGACATACCCAAGAGGAGCTTGAGAAGTGGATGTCAGCCGGTTATGCCGAAGCACTATAAAATTACTGGTGTTAGTTTCTCTGTCCCTCTCCTATTTAGTTTTTCAATGAATTTGTCGATATAGTTCATTGCATAAAATTAATTGCTACAATTCTTGCTTGAATTTGTTCATGTCACTTTATAAGTAATTTTGATGTGAATGCATTTGTATGAAAATCTTATCTTAATTATTTATTAGCAAAATGTTTATTAATTTGCTTAATCAAACCCTCTTGGTAAAAAATTTTCATTAATTTGTAAAAACCCTATTCACCCCATCTGAGCTTGTCATATCGATCCTACAAAAATCAGAGTTGCAAATTCGGCCACCACGTAAAACAAAAAACTTCAATAAAATTTATTTAAAAGATGAAACTCTAGCAAGACAACATCGTGCATTTAAATAGACACAATAGAAAACGAAAACATACCATTTGAAATCTCTAGAGCATATAAAAGGAAAGGACTACAAAATTTTCCAAAATAAGAAAAAATAAATAATTATGCATGATTATTAGTATCTTGGGAGATATTTTGTGACACAACTTCTGAGACAACTTCGAGAATTTTTCGAGCAAAACAAATTGTTTGTTAATGGCTGTTTGAGTTTGTTATAAAAGGGGTCATATCCATAATGTTTCTAGGATAAGACACCTAACCTCAATTCACCTATGAGGCTATGATATATCTGTAACACCCCAAAAAAATTTAAGTTAATTTTGTTATCATTTTAATTTTTGGGTGTTATTTTATGAAATGGTTTTGATTTGTGGAGATTAAGTATTTTGGAAAGATGTGGGTTTAATGGTTGAAAATTTAGAAATTATATTATTATTAGTATAATTATTAAGGAAAAATATAAAAGAGATGAGATAAGGTTTATTAATTAAGAGAGAGGAAAATTAATTGAAAATAGGAAGAGATGAAGGAAAAGAGGAGTTATTTGGGGGAAAGTAAATAATAATAATAATAATGGTATTAATGTTATTATTATTAGTATTTTGTATATTTAAATACACCTTCGGGATGCGTGCCATACTATTCATCTTCTTCCTCACAAGAAAAAAAAAACCCCTAGCCGCCGCACGACTGAAGCAGCCGCTGCACGACGACGGTCGCCGGACGAAGCCGCACGCCTCCCTCGCGTCTCAGACGGCCAGCCGCGCGCGTACCCTCGCGTCTCAGTCGGCCAGCCGCGCGCATTCGCCTCGCGTCTCAGTCGGCCAGCCGCGTGCGTTCGCCTCACGTCTCAGTCGGCCAGCCGCACGTCTCCAGCCAAACACGGCCGCGCGCATTCGCCTCGCGTCTCAGTCGGCCAGCCGCGCGCGTTCGCCTCACGTCTCAGTCGGTCAGCCGCACGCCTCCAGCCGAACACGTCCGCCTCGCATCTTCACCCATCAGCTGCAGCCGTACACGAGCCGACGTCTCTGTCTCCGAGCCGCGCGGGCCGTCTTCGTCCGTACGCGAGGCGTGAGCCTCAAAATCCGAGCCAAGTTCCTTCAACGAGCCGAGTTTCTTCATCAAGCCACGTGAGCTGTTTTCATTTGGTCCAAGCCATTCCTTGTTGTGGAGTCACTTTGGTGAGTTGGGTTATTATTGATTATGATGGTACTCCCATTAATTGCCTATTTTATTCCGAATGAATAAAGTTATGGATTTAAGTGGATTTAAGTGGATCTATGTTTTCTTGAAGGAACGAATATAGTTGGAGGAACTGAGACTGTGAATCGTTTCACTTAGGATCGTGTTGGATTCAACCCTAATCTTGGGGTAAGCTTGGATAGGTTTGGTTGCTTAAATTAAACAGTGGGGTGATAATTGACAAAATTATTAATGTTAATTTTGTTATGTTTAGGACTGAGTATTGAGAGGAATTGACTGTCAACAGTGAATTATTTTAGCAGATTTCCAGGTAAGAGATTTTCCCCCATTTTTTGTTTGAGATGCAGTACTACTGGTGCATGATGTGATTATATGTATTCTGAGATTATATATGTTGAGCTGAGATGTTGATTTTATGATGAGCATGTATAGCCTATAGTGTTCTGTTGGTCTGCTGGTTAGAGTCGTACCACGAGGGGTGCATCAAGGTCCTCCCCTATATATGTTTGAGTATTATTGAGATGTGATTCGACGGGATCACTTACAGCCCGACTCTCCTTTAGGGTGATTCCTTCGGGTTCACCGAGAGCCCAGTTCAGTTCCGGTGGGACTACTGGATAGTGTGCATTCGGGAGCACCATAGAGCGTGGTACTTTATTACAGGACTCTAACAAAGAGACTAACAACACATAGGGAGACTGAGTATGGGTCTCTTACTGAGTATAATTTTATACTCATTCTTTTAAATGTTTAATTTTCAGGTAAGGGTAAAGGCAAGGGCAAGCTGGCGAATGACAAGAAGTGACCATGGTTCGCCATAGGGAATAGTTTAGTTTTTTCGCGTTTATGTTTCAGTAATTATAATTTTTGGATTTCAGAACTTTGGCATAATTATTTTAATATGTTTCTTTTATTTTATGGGCCCAAAATTAGTATTTTGTTTTATCACTTAGTTACTTATTTATTTTCTTATTATTCAAATTTTTCTCAACTTATAAATTAATTTTCCTTTAAGAAAAAAAAAAACTATACTTATTTAAATAGTAATAACCTCAACCTTCTAGTAAAGTTGGGTTTTTACAATATCTTTTAGGTTTTTACTTGAAACAATGATCCACTTATGTATGTTCACTGCATACTGTTTAACTCTCATAAAATAACTTTCGATTTTTCCATAATAGATAACTAATTATTGCATATTTAATATAATCAAATATTATATTAAACAACAAATTAACTAGAAGGCTTTATGTTATAAATAATTGATAACTAATTATTATATTTTGTCAGACGCATCATCAATCAACCCTATCTGTAGAATATCATCCCCCCTTCTTCATGTGGAAGCAATACTTGATCTACATTCTGTCAGACGCATCATTTGTAACAGCTGATCTCCTTCAGTGTTTGCACGAGGCTTCTGGAAAAATGTGTTTCGTGGAGTTAAACTTATGTTGATGTTGTGTTTGTGTTGATTTGATGCGATGTGATTCGATCTAAGTACTTGATCGTCTAATTCTCTCGATTGAATGCGTGTACACTTGATGTATGGAAGCGGAGCGTTTGATGTTCTTGAAATTTGAGTCTTGGGAAGAATATTTGTATCTTATATGAAATTGAACTTCAAAGAGCGATTCAGTCTTCAGAAACTACTGAGCCTTGTTGTTGAAAGAATTCTCTTTAGGCTCATTAGAGTAAATATTTCTGAATCCCACAAATGAGGAGAACTGATCCTCTATTAATAGAGTTGTATGGTTGATAATCTTTGTGGGTTTTGGCTTCTTCATTGGTTCCATGGATCGAACCCCTAGGCCCAACCATATAGATTTGAGTCTTATTTAGCATTTGGGCTAAATTATGTCTATTTGTGAGCTCAATTGAACTTTAGTCCAAATAAAATATTCAATTGAACCAAAATAATTAACTTGATCCAATGATCATGATGAAAACATGTGGCTTTATCAAGATTTGTCAATTTATGTCTTCAATTTCAATTGGGAACACATGTCAAATTTTAATTATTTTCAAATTCATTTATTTGCATTTTCGTTATTAATTTAATAAATGACATGACAATTTATGATTGGTCCAAAATTGTTCGCTTACAGTTAGTTTTGCGCTCTTCAAGAGTTTGGTATGCACATTAAAATTGTAAATATTGTATATATCAAATTAGTATTATTATTATTTTATTTATTTAAATGTATGATTAAAAATATTTTAGCATTTATACTTTGGTAAAGGGACATTTTTTAAAATAGCAAAATAAAGACAAGCTATAACAAAATTTTGGATTCTATCAATGATAGAAACGGATAGACTTCTATCATTGTCTATCAATGACACTGATAGAAGCATATCGGTGTCTATCAATGTCTATTATTGATAGAATCTAAAAATTTTGCTCTATGTTGTAAATATTTTGTCAAATTCAGTATTTCATGAACAAATTAAACATATTGAGGTGGATTGTCACTTCATTCGTGAAAAAAAATCCAAGATGGGTTAGTGTCCACAGGATATGTGAATACTAGAGAACAATTGGGAGATATTCTGACTAAAGCTTTAAATAGAACAAAGATAAGCTATATGAGCAACAAGCTGGACACATGATCGACATATTTGCTCCAGCTTGAGGAGAAGTGTTATGATATTATATTTAAAATAGGGGAATTGTCAAATATAGCAAATTTGACAAAATATTTACAACATAAAGCAAAATTTTTAGATTCTATTAATAATAGACACTGATATTCTTTTATCAGTGGCATTGATATACAGTGATAGAAATGAGTTGGTAAATCTAAACTTATCCCACAATTATAATGGTGAGGAAACTGTCACAGTGGAAAATGGTCAATCCTTAAATATTCAAAATACCGATAGTGGTAAACTCTGAACTCCCTCTCATATCTTTAATCTTTCTAAAATACTTCATTCTCCGCAACTTGCTACAAATCTCTTATCTGTTCATAAATTTTTCCTTGATAATAATTTCATTTTCATTTTTGATAATGTCACCGGTCGAACTTTATATATTGGTGAAAGCATTAATGGTCTCTATCCTATTCTGAGTACTTCTACTCTATCCACCTTTACCATGCATTCCAAAAATTTAAATTTTCATGCATAACAAGAGAATTGATCATTATGACATTTTCGTTTGGGTCATCCTGCTCCAAGGATTCTTAGTTCAATTTTATCTCACATTGGTTTATCTATGTCTTCTTCTCTTTCTACTTGCAATTGCACTAGTTGTTTAAAAACAAACAATGAAAAAAATTAACTTTTCCTATGTCTCTCTCCACTTCTCTTACACCACTTGAACTTGTTCATAGCAATGTATGGGGACCTTCTCCAATAATCTCTTCTAATGGAAATCGATATTATGTTAGTTTTATTGACAATTTTAGCAAATTTACTTGACTCTTTCCTATTGCCTATAAATCAGATGTTCCTTCTATTATTCAAAAATTTGTTCCCTTTATTGAAAATCAAATAGATCAGAAAATGAAAGTTTTTCGATCCGATGGTGGTGGTGAATTCTGCAACACTTCTTTACAATCATTATTTGAACCCAAAGGTATTTCTCACCAAAAATCATGTCTCTCTACACCAGAATAAAATGGCATTGCCGAACGTAAACATCGTCACATTGTTGAAATTGCAATGTCTTTAATTTTCATTCATACGTTCCTCTTGAATTTTGGCTTTATGCCTTTTCTATTGCAGTTTGTCTTATTAATCGAATGCCCTCCCCCTCCCTTCAAATGTTATCACCATTTGAAATGCTTTTTTGTAATACTTCTGATTTGCATCATTTAGAAGTTTTTGGATGTGCATGTTAGCCTCTCCTCAAATCCTACACCAAACATAAACTTAGCTTGAACCAAAAACCACACAACATATATTTTTAGGCTATCCTCACAATTTTAAAGCCTATATTTGTTATAATCCCTTAACCAAACAAACAATTGTTTCATGCCATGTTATCTTTCATGAAACAATTTTTCCTTTTGCCCAATCTTCTACCTCTTCCTCATCCCAAACTCAATCCCCTTTTGATCCCAACTTACTACTCACCTTACTCAACCTTCCACATAAAAAACACTCACACTCTGTCTCCATACAATCTCCTACTTCCAACCTTCCCACTGTTGACAATACTTGCTCACCTTTTATGGATACTAATTCCTCTTGTCAGTCTTTGAATGTTTCATCTGTTGTTGATATAGGAAATGAGATAGATGTTGCCACCACGAACGCTTCAAATCCAGCTCCTCCACGTAACACTCATGCCATGCAAAATCTAGTAAAATCAGAAATTTTTAAACCAAAACCTTCCACATCACAATGACTCTCCCAACTCCCACATCATACACTAAAGCCTCCAAGTATCCTGAATGAAAAAATGCAATGTGTGAGGAATTCCACGCTCTTCAAGTACAAGGTACTTGGTCCTTAGTACCTTGACATCCATTCCTTAACATTGTTGGTTGTAAATGGGTTTTTCGTAAAAAATATAATCCTGATGGCTCTATTGCTCGTCATAAAGCGCGCCTAGTTGCCAAATGTTATCACTAGATACAAGATTTTGATTTTGATGAAACTTTTAGTCCTGTTGTCAAGAAACCTACTATACGAATTATTCTTGCTCTTGTTGCTCAATACAATTTGTCCTTAACACAATTAGATATCAAAAATGCCTTTCTTCATGATGTTCTCTAGGAAACAGTGTACATGTCTCAACCCACTAGTTTTCACGACAAAACATGTCAAAACCATGTGTGTCTTCTACACAAGAGTCTTGATGGCCTCAAACAGGCCCCTCGTGCTTGGTTTGAATGCTTTACCTCTTATTTGTTTACTCTGGGTTTTGTTGTCTCTAATGCTGATCCATCTTTATTCATTCAATCAGTCGGACACTGGTATGTTGATGACATCATTGTCACTGGTCTAGACACTTTTTATATTTCTCTTCTAAAAAATCAATTGACCCTTGAATTCAAAATATCTGATCTTGGTCCTTTAAAGTATTTTCTTGGTCTCGAAATACATTCCTCCACTAATGCCATATTTGTCAACCAAGCCAAATATCTCAATAATTTTCTTCACCCATCAGGAATGACCTCTGCAAAATCTTGTGCTACACCAATGTCTAAGTCTCTTGACCTCTACACCACTGCACCCTCTTTTAATGATCCATCCCTATACCGCAACCTCGTTGGTTCCTTACAATATCTTACATTTACTCGCCCCGATATCGCTTTCTCTGTAAATCGTGTCAGTCAATTCATGTGCAAACCATTTGTCCTTTATTTTTTGGTAGTTAAACACATTCTCTGTGGAACTCCAACCCTTGGAATACATTTTCGCAAATATTTGTTTTCCCTCCAAACCTTTTGTGACTCAAATTGGGCAGGTGTCACTTTTGATCAACGCTCCACCTTAGGATTCATTGCCTTCCTCGGTTATAATCCAATCAGCTCTTTGTCTTCTAAAAAACAACCTACAATCTCTCGTTCTTCCACAGAAGCAGAATATCGTTCTCTTCCAACTACTACTACTACCGATCTTTACCGGATCTAGCATTATGGTGTGATAATGGTTTCACTGTATCTCTGGTTGATAATTATATTTTTCATGCATGAACCAAACACATTGAGATTGATTACCATTTTGTTAGGAAAAAAGTTCTTTCAAAGACATCTTCATTTGCCACACCTCTTCCGACAAACAACTTGCTGATAGCTCACAAAGCCACTTCTATCTCCAACATTTCTTTACCTTCGAAACAAACTGCTGACTCAACCTGATTCATTCGTTTGAGGGACATATTAGAAAACAAATCAAGATCTCATATCTTCTACTGTAAATTAGCTCTTAATTGTAAATTATCTTTCATTATACTTTACCATATTTATTTCTTTGTATTCTATATAAATCTTTACATCTATCAATAATAAGAATCAAGCAAAATTCAATACAATTCATTATATTTCTTTCACTCAACTCCCCCTTTGACTATTCCACTCCTCTTTATTTACAAAGGAGTTAATTAATTAATTGATTAAACCCATTATTTAATTAATAGAATTAATAAAATATCTTTTTAAATATCATATATTTATATATATACACACTATAAAGTCTAGAAATGAATCTAATTCAAAACCAATAATGTATCCATATTCATTATATTTAATTTATCACATACAATTAAAATTCTCTTAACTGATTTGAATATTTCAAATTCTTTCAACCCTAAATCTTTGTATTGCAAATGGGCTTATGGCTATAAGTTCTGGTGTTGGGAGATTAATTAATTAAACTCTTTTTATTCAGAATTGAGAACTTGAACTCTAGAAAATGAGGATGAAGTAGTTGTGACACTTTCATCTCTTGTGCAACTGTGAAAAATTCGAATGGAGGTTCCGATGTCGATTGGAGATAGTTATCAAGATCATACTAAAGCAGGCATAACATAAAATTTCTAAAGGAAGGAAGTTATTATCACTGAGTTTGGCAATAAAAATCTTGTTACTTGAGCTAAATAAACATTTGTGAAATTGACGAGGAAGAGTCCTTTGATCCTTTGTTTCCATTGTTGACTATTGGGTCATCACAAAAAACCCCTAAGGAATTAAAAAATATCAGAATGGCCTTGGTCATTTGACATGACACTGATATCAACTAAAGAAAGTAAAACACTATTTTAGAGAGGGAATTATTGTTGCAATAGAAAACTCAAAATTTTGTATATATTTTTCTGCTATACAAAACCACAATATATAGAGAAGCTTGGCAAATCTTAAACAAACATGCCAGATTATGCCTGGGTAATAAAAGGAATTAGAATAACACTAACAAACTCTGTTGGTATTGAGCCTTTACATGATAAAAGTTAAATGGGCTACCTTAACATAAGTATGTTAGATTTCACTACAAGAAAAACCATATACTACGACAGTTATTTATATCACAAAATGGAGGGAGAAAATAAAAAGTCACAAAAGGTGAAAAAACGTGTTTTTGGCAAAAATTTTCGGATAATACTTTTTGCGACAGTTATTTGATGTCATAGAAGAGAAATAAAATAATTTATTTAATTTATTAAAATAAAAATTAAAGTTAATTAAAGTTTTTTCCCTAAATCCTCACGCGAATCTCCAAAACTAAAACCCCAAAATCTTAACATTTTCCAAAATCCTCACGCGAAGAAGGCCATCTTCGGACGACGCCCGATCTCGCCACCGTCTGCTTGTGCCCGTCTCTTCACTCCAGCGCTGTCACAACCTCATCTACAAACGATGAAACCTCCCCTGCTGCAACCTGTTCAATCTGTGCCCGTCATCTCCAATCCGTCGCAAATTCTTCAAAGTCAAAACGTGGCCATCACCTCCTCTGCCGGTAAGTCATCTGTTCCTTCTCTCTTTCTCTCTCTTGGAAGGACAATATGGAGATGATGATGCAATCCAGTCAACCGATCTTGCTTCCAAATGTCTACAATACGAAGCAAGAGATGGACCCGATATAAAATTCATTCTTTTAGCAGTGACGCCACTTCAAAAGTAGGAGGTAAACATTTAAATGTCTTAACTCAACCTGAAAATTTTATCAATGGTGTGGTTTGTCTGATTTCATTTGTTGGAAATCAGAAGTTTTCTCAAACTAGTTCAATTCTTTGGATGCATACTGTTGTTATACAATTAATTTATTTTTCTTCTTCAAAATTTTGATTTTCTATATTATTTTTTTGGCCTATTCTCCTCTCTCCCCCCAACATTCAATTATATACTTTTATTTATCTTGTAACAGACTTATAAAATCCTAGAATTTCTTGACGATTATATGTTGTACAGTCCTACAGTTGGTTCATAATAAGTCAAGGTATACGTATGTGCATACACACACACTTATTTGGTTCGGATCTTATCTTACATTCTGAGTTTTAGTTATCTTGAGTCCAACACACATGATGAAAGTTTGAATTTAAGGAAATGAGAATGTAATCAAATAATGTTCAAAGTTTTCTTTATTCTCCACATTTCTTAATGAAATAACACAAACCCAGTACAAAGTTCAGTACAAAAACTAGGATTTATGTTCTAATCAAAACAAAAGAAGAGAAAAGAAAAAAGAAGGGGGAGGTAAAAACATTTCAGTTCGATCGAAGTGTGATTAAAGTGTTGAAGATGAAGGGCGCATAGAAAGCAGTCGATGAACTTACGACGATGAGCTTGAAGAGGTTAGCCTCCTTGGGTGGAAGTGACGCACCCATTGCTGCAGAATGGGAAAGAGGAGGAGAAAGAGAGAAGAAAGGAGAGTGGAAAAGAAGTGAAAAAGAAGAACTTTGAGGTTTGTATGGTGTGAGCTTATAGAGATAGGTGGGTTTGGAGTGGTGGCGTTTATCTACTGCAACCCTACGGGGAAGGAGGAGAAGAAAAAAAAAACTTTTTATTATATTTTTTCCAAGTCTGATAGGGGTGTTATTGGAACATTTTGAGCTGTGTTGCCAACCATCTATTTGTGGGATGAGGGTTGGGACACATAAATATGTGTCTTTATGTGCAACCATTTTGGTATCTTTCTTTTTAGATTGGATTCATTCTAAATGAAAGCTCTGTTTCTTACCAAAAAAAAAAAGAGGGTTGGGGCACTTAAATATGTGTCTTTATGCGCAACAATTTTTCTTTTCATTCTATTATGGTTCTTACTTTAGAATGTCTATGGTTTGAAGTTTGAATGACCATGTCACCGATTATACAATTATATGAGGGACAGTATCTCAAGATTAGCAATTATGGACCATTTGACCTAACAAGAAAAGCTTTCCATTATATAGGGACCATAGTTAGGGACCATAGTTACACTTAAGGTAGAGAGAAAAAAAATACCAAAATCATGAACAGAGGAACTTGGGCTACTCAAAATTTCTTCTCATCTTTTTCTATTGCTTAGTTGCTGTACAATATTATCTTGAGAAGTTGTTCATTAACTTTGGTAATGGTTGGCTACTTGACTACTTGGCTTCTTGGTTTAGTTTGTCAAATAACTGTTTTAACTTTTTAATTGACAATTCCACATAAATGGAGGCTTTAGGCTTTTGTATTAGAATATTAGGAACTAACTTTATTTTGAGTAAAAGTTCATTATCTCAATTCTTGGAGAGATTATAGGCTTTTCCATATGATACCCAAAAGTGTTGAACTTATTCAAAGAGGGAATTCTATGAACTTTCATGTGGTGGGCAATGAGAAAATAGGTGCCTTGATTTATCCTCTTGTGCATGTTCCCAACAAAGCACCCACCACCCATTCTGAGAGTACTAGTTAGGGATATATAGTAAGATTGGTAGGATATCAGTAAGGGGTATTATGAGTAATCAGTTAGTGATGCTTTAGTTATAAATAAGAGGAGTTGGGCACCTTAGGGGGTGGATCTCAGTGGTGAAAGTTTTGGGACTTTGGGAGAGAGAGAGAGCCCTCTTGAAAGGCTATTGATATATTCTAACTTCTTTCGATAGTGAAATATATTACTTTTTTTTGTGTACTTTGTACTTCTTTACTTTTTTATTTGTTAGATTATACCCTTACATTTTCCTGAAAGATATTAAGCACTTAGCAGATGTTGATGATGAAAATTAGCTGAACTTTGTTAGTGGATTGTTATTTTATTTAAATATCACTTATTGTGAGTAAAGACTACCTTTCTCAAAAGAAGGTTGTATAATTTGGTATTCATGTTCTTTCTCCCTTCTTCACAGAAATTGGCTACCTAATCCAAAATGGGGAAGTCTGAAGGAGATGAGAAAATCTTAAGCTACAACGATGTTGTACTCAGAAAATCCGACTTGGAGATCCTTAGCGGTCCATATTTTTTGAACAATTAAATCATTGAGTTCTATTTTAGCTATCTAATCACAACCCATCCTTCCAACGACATTCTATCTCCACCTTCTTTGTTAGGAATTTGGAGTAAGGTAAATGGCCCTATTGGTACTCTTTCTATTGGGTTAATGATTCTTCACATGATTGAATGGGTGATCTCTGGTTTGATTAATCTTCAATCTTTTGAGAAATTAGATGTTGTTAGCCATGCAACTTTAGTGTCTTCAAATTTGTTGTTGTAATCTTAAGCTACCATTTGTTGTTATGTCTTGATGTTTAGTATAATTCAAAATTAAGGGTAGACATTCAAATATGTGTTGATGTTTAGTAATGATCCTAAACAAATATGAAGTATTTTTTTCTTCAGAATATGTTTAGCATTAACATCCAATATCAAAGGACGTTGACAAATATATACTGATCTTTAGTATAATGATCCTAATGTAGATTATGTTGTTAAGAGAAAATTACTTTGATGTTAATTGTTATCAGTTAAGGGTACCGATAAATATCTTGTTGTGATGCAGAAATAAGGAAAGAAATGGCAAGCCAAGCAACTAGTTCTATCAATGGCAACATGAAGGCAAGCCTTCTGTACTTTTACACTCATACATATTAATCATCTTAAAAAAGATAGTGTCTACTCATGTATTTTATACAGTTTATTTGGACGGAGTATATATCAGTGAAATGATGCTGAGAGGTATTTTCTTATTCAAAATATTTCATTCTCACCATTTTTTTGGTTGAGTAAAATGTTTTCTTCTAGAAGGGTATGGAGTCTTTTTCTATGTTCAAAATATACTTGCTCTTTATATATATCTTCTTTATTCTCATGACATTATCTGTTAATCATTTTTTAAAAATTATCGATACGTGATGAGGACTAATTCTGTGTGCGTTGGAAATTTTAGGATGTTGCTATGAAGATTATGATGGAAGAAGATCTTCATGCATAACGTTTTGATGAGTTTCTTAGGGAGGTACATGTCTAAATTTTTAAACCCATAATATTTTAAAGCTAATTTTTGAACAATGTGCTCTACTTGCAAGTAACCATTCAGTAGGTTCAATCACTTTCTGCATTTCTAGGTTGCCATAATGAAATGTCTATGACATCCAAACATCGCTCTCTTTATGGGTGCAGTCACATAGCCTTCAAACTTGGCCATGGTAACATAATACTCTTCTTTCGTCATCTTTGTCATAGATTATTGTTGAAACAGCTAGTTACTATGGATTGTTATGGTGCTACTCTACCACATCATGGTATAGTCTCATCTTTCTTTGTGGTTTTCCTTGACTTTGAAGAATAAGCATGTAAATTTGTTTCAGTAGACAAGGATGCAATGCTTTTCTTCCAAAATTATATATAATGGACATATATACTGAACATTATGTGTATAAATTTGGTTATTATGTAAAATTGTTAACTATACAATTGTACATCTCTTTTTCAGATTGAAATTCATGACTACATGACCATGGTTCAAGCAACAAAGAATATTTTCAGAGGTGAAGGAATATCGGTTGGTTGTTTATGCTTGTACAGAAAGTCATGTTATATGTATTATGATGTATTTAGACTGGTTTTGATTAAGGGCTGTAATTCCATACTTGTAAATTGTTCAAAATTAATTGGAAATGTATTATAGCGTATATATATTAAAGTGTCGACTATTTGTTTCTATATGGGTGTTATGTATTATAACATTATTGTCATTCAAATGGTTCGTGTAATGGCGGAGCGCCAAGGAGAACAGAGAAAATGGTAGTAATTGAGGAACTTGCAACAGAAAATAAATGTCATAATATATGAATTCGTTACACTCCATAATTGTCGTCAATAATAAAACAATGACATTTTTGTTATAAAAACACTGACACGATTGCCCTATATTTGACAGAAAAAAAACGTTGTCAATTTCAAAAAGATGACATTTATTTTAAAAAAAAACAGTCACGATTGACATATCCTTGACATTTAAAAAATGTCATAATAAATGAATTTGCGACATTTTGTAACTGTCGTTAATACGCAAATGATGACAGCTATTTGTTGTCATAATATAAAATCTGACAGTTATTTGTTGTCATAAAATAGTAATTAACGACATTTATTTTTTGTCATGAAAAAACTTTTCGCGACAAGTTTCGAAAACTATCATGGAAGGACTTTCCATGACTCCCAATACTATAACTGTAAATAACTGTCTCGAATTTTATTCGTGACAGAAAATAACTGTCGTCGTAGACCATTTTTGTTGTAGTGTTTTGTGTTTTTCCAAAAGTTGAAATGTGTACCGATGCCTTGTTAGGGCAATGGTACGAGTAATGGAGGTATTGTTAAGAAAATTGAAGCCCAAATTAAGCCCATTTTGTTTGGTTAACCAACAAGCATGAACCTCATTGGTCACGAGGGAGGTGAGTTATAATGAATGTGCGGTGGAGAACATTTTATACACACAAATTTGAAGAAATTAAAAACATGTAAGCATGGCCGTGAACTTCACTCTGATGAAAGAAAAAATAATGTGAGTAAGTTCTTCTGCCATTTTCTTTTCATTACCGTTGAGAGTTTTCTAAGCCTTGTAACAGTGATATATGAGCAATTTTCTTGTGAGAAATTATTTTGGAGTGTTGTAAATGGTTGAGACTAACTATTTTATTGAAACCTGTATTGGTTGTAGTGAATTAGACGTAGCACACATTAGATGAACCAATATAAACCGAGTGTCTTCTCTCTTTGCTTAAACTATATTTATTATCGTTTGTATTGTTGCTTATAAAGTTAAGTTGGTTTATCTATTCTTTTAAGCTACTGAGTTACAAATTGTTTATTTCATATTTTGAAACTCAAATTTTGATATGAAATTGTTAGATAATATATGTACTGCATATATTTGGTTGATTAATTTAGATTGATAATATTGTTAACGTGTAAAAGGCCATATTTTTTCCATGCCATAAAGAAGTTTCCAATTTTAGCATTCTACTCTCAATTTTTTTTAGTTCAAGTTTGTTTTAAAAATCAGCTTCCATGCATTGTTCTTGATTTAATAATCAAATTGTATATGTTATGGATTTGATGTACAAAACCCAAGATTTATAGGCAAGATATATATTTATAATTTCACAGGGACCGTAGACATTAATTCTCTTTATGCAAATTTGGCAGCTTTTGGAGAGCATAACATAGCTATGTGACTGCTGCAAGATTAAGAGTTTACATATGTTTGTCGTGTAGTTTTAGGAAATATTTACACAAAAGATTGTAAAATTTTTGAGTCATACCCATATATAGGCCGATATGTGTGATTTTAGGCTGAAGAGTAAAATTAACCTATCAAATAAGAAGAAGCACTCACAACATACAAATAAACTATCATGTCTAGAGAATGAGACGAGCCTAAAGAAAAAGGACTAACTTGGCTCAAATCCAAACTGACTTGGTTGGCCTCGAGGTAGGACAAAACCAAGCCAATCATATCATTTATCTCTCGTAAATGATACAAACAGACATGCATAAACCTACAAAGAGGCTAACTTAGCCCAAAGCCAAATAAGACTGCTTGAGCTTGACTTAGGCCGAGATCGACCTCACCAAATCAAACATTTTCTTTGCCTAATGTAAGCCTGTGTACTTTTCAATTTTTTGATTTTGGTCCAATAGATTGCCAATAAAGAACTTTCTACATTAATAGCTCAAGTAAATAGACAAAATTACAAGAATGACTTAAGAGCACTATCTTTATTTTAATAAATAGCTTAATATTACGTAAGAAAACATGCCTAATGATTCATAATCCCTTATTAGGTTTTAGTCTTTCTATTAAAAAAAACAACACACATCGTCTATATCTATATCGATAGTATATATAAAAGTATGGATGAGGAGAAACTCTTTCCTCTTCGTTATTTTGTCATTTTTAAAAGTTGAATTTACTTAGTTACCATTTTGGTTTTGTTGTAATTATCATTTTAATTTCATTTTAGTCTATTGTATCTATAATTAATTATTGCTCTAACTCAAAAATTGATTATTAAATATTACCTTCACATTTACTTCGTCTATACCCAACAAATAATATTAATAGTTAATTGCTTTTATCTTTTTGTTTTAAGATTTATTTTAAATAATTAATATTAAATGTTTTTATTTTTTCATAAACTAAGTGCAATTTCTCCAACTAACTATTAATTATTTACAATTTCTATGAAAATGACAATCAACATAACCCCAACCTAGTGACATTCTAGGTTGTGTTATTGGTTATTTATTATGAATTTATATAAATGGATTCTTGAAAATAAAAAAAAAAGTGTAAAAGTATGCCTTAAGAATCTTATTTTAAGGAAATGAGAATATTTATTTGTTTAATGAGTAAATTATATGTAATGAAATTTTCAAATAATACAACATTTTGATGAATGATTAACATTTAAATTAACAAAAGTAATATTTAAAATAAGTAGGTATAAGATTAGTAAAAAAAGATAAAGAGAAGTAGAAAGGTTAGAAGATCAATACTAGAATGCAAAAGTTTTGTTGATTTGAATTTCCAAATATTAATTATATAATTAATGATTTTATATTTAATTATATTTAGTAATGGAATTTTAAGAGTTATGCAATCTCTCCGACTCCTAACTATATAAAGATCTATCTCTACTATTTTTTTCCAAAATCTTAATTCAGTTAATTTATTTCTTGTGTATTTTTTTTCTTATCTCATTTTCTCAATTTTTGTTTTCAAGAATGCAAATCAATATTTTTGCATTGATAAGAGATCTATAAATGCTTTGAAAAATGTCGTCAAACTAAGGTATCAATCCTTTCGGCGTCTACAGATGTTTTTAAAAGATCACAAATTGAGTCTTGTTTCCAAACTAGGGCTACCGAACGTTTTTGAGCAAGGCAGGGTTGAGTTTGAGTTAACGAAAGTGAGGAAGGTCAGTTTTTGGGTGAATTTGTGCAAGGTAGACTTCCAGAGGGCTGCAGAGCACATCCATTGGAATTAAAGTAAGAAAGTTAAGATGTTTTTAAGTAACTTTGTAGAAGGAAGTTTCCTCAAAAGAGTTGTGGAGTTTTAGTTATGATTCTTTAAAGCTGGGTTATGTTTTTGGATGAAAAATGAGATTTTGGGCAAGTTGGTGGTTGGCCGAGTGACAAGGTAAGCTAGGCAAGATGGGCAGACATTTTGATGTTGAAAGTGGTTAGTGATGAGTTTTAGCTATTTTAGATGCACAGCCTGTGTGCAAGGCATGAGCAGCAAGTCATGTGCACGAGGAAGGCGACGCAGGATGCAAGGCACGCTGCCAAGGTGAGGCTCACAACAAACCTCTTGTGAGGTTAGCATGCGGGCAGCCCAGCGTGCGTGGCCAAGGCATGTCGCCCACTCATGAGCACCAGACCATGTCATGAGGCGTTTTGATGAGAAACTTTTTTTTTTTATTTTTTTTATAGTTTTTGGAATTTCTAAGTATACTTTTGATATTTTCTTGGTAAAAGAAAATTAATTGGACTATTTTAACCATTTTTTCTGGACAAGAGGAGATTAGGAAAATTTATAAGCCAGGGACTTGATCTTGTATCTGTGAATGGAAAAATGATTTTATTAAAGTGATTTCAAGCATGTTTTTAAGTTATAAGTTATGAATGATTTGTATTAAATGTTTAAGATATTTTATGAAAATTCTTTCAAGCATGTTATTATTTAAAGGTATTTATTCAAGATTACTGTTTACTGAGGAATGTTTAAGGTTTACTGAAAAATGAGTTTAAAGGTTATGTAAGAGGATTCTTGAAGGAATTTAAAGTTTAAGGTTTACGATTTTATAACTGTTTTCTCGAAACTAAATTGTCTTAAAATAACCCTTAACGGGGTAGGATTACGAAGAGTCAAGGAATTTGAGGTAAGGACACTTATCTCCAAGATTGGAGCTAAGGACGCCTATCTTCCAGTAACAGGGATTGGGGATGTCCATCTCTGAGGTTTGGAGTTGGTATCGAGTAATCTCTACCACCTCCCAGGAGTTGATACTTGAGTTTTGAGCAAGAAAAACTAGACTTTATGCTACTATTTCTAAATGCTTTGAGGTTTAAGTTCTCATGTTATGACTTATCATTTACTGTGTACAAGAATTTATGAATCATTATTTATGAAAAGTTATTTAGAAACTATCACTCACTAAGCTTGTTTAGCTTACACTCTTCAAAATGTTTTCTCACTTTCCACGTAGAGACCCTGTCCTCGGAGCTTGAATCGCTACTATTTGTATGCTAAAGGGTGTCGTTTTTTTATTGTATGTATTCTGGTTATTTTGTACTTGCGGTTAGTTAGCCTTTTGTATTGTTAAACTTCATAGACGATGATGATCAATTGTCACATCAAAGCAGATCAAACGACGACGAATGATAATAAAGGATCAAGTATCCACATATTTCTTTATTTCATGCATTCGATTTCATGTACTCGTATTTGTTTAACTAATTTTGGGTTTTATGACCACAGATACTATGTCATTATTCCCAGGCACTTTCGAGGAGACAAATGCTCTCTTTCTTGAGTTTGGCGACAAGTTCAACAACGCGGGAGCAATGTCCTCGGTGGGCGACACTTCGGGTGAGTGGTAGTTTGATTTTAATTGCGAACAAGTACATTATTTAGTTTTAATTTGTTTCTAACAGAATTTGTTTTTTTTTTAGCAGATGTGCCTCAACCCTCTCTGACTCTAAAAAGACGTCAACAGTCTTGAAACTTGGAGTTGGAGAGGTACGTTCATAAGCATTGTAAAATTCCAATTACCATAGCTCCAAGAGCGGAGAAGCCAATATGTCCACATGTTGTAAGGTTCAGCAACACCACTGGAGTGTGTAAGAGATACATTTCCAGTTCTCTGCTTGAAGTGGGCTGATGTTGGGAAAGAATACATTGAGGTCATGAAGGGTGCTTTACAAGTAACTTCAGTAACTTCAGTAATATAATGAATTCGTTTTTTTGTTTAGACATACATAAGTATAAACGAAGCTAATGTGTGAAGTTGTTTACTATGTAGCGATATTTTGTATTTGATTTCAATGATCAAGCACTTACAAGATTTGTTGAGCATTAAATGCTCACATCTTTCAAGAAGTTCAGGGGCGATTGTCACAAAAATTTAAAAAGTACAGCAACCCTGAACAGGCATGTGCCAACCCACAGCACAAATTGGTGGGACGTCTGAAAGATTGGCACTTCTTGTGCGATCACTATCTGAGTCATGCATTTTAGGTGAGATCTACATATTGCACTGGTACATTGTTTCATTTAATTTTCAGTATGCATGTATAATTTTAACAAATATTTCCATGTAGAGCAATCAAGGATGAACAAGGTTCCCAGACAAAAGCAGTCTTCTAATCATAGTAGAGGATCCAAGTCGTTTCTACAATGACAGCACGAGCTCGCTGAAGAACGAGGTTAGCTAGTCGATCATGTGGAGTTGTTCAAAGAAACACACGATCGGAGTGGACAATTTGTTTTCCAAGCGGCCGCGGATGCGCATGTAAGTTTATGTGGTAATTTTGTCTTATTTTGTACTTATACTTATGCATTCATAAGTTAATTACATAATATTTGTGGTAGAATCAAATGCTGGAACTTCAGTCCCAGCCCACCTAGAGCGTCCTTAACCACTCTCTAGGGACGAGATATGCGAGACCGTTTTGGATAGACGATCGGTCTACTCAAAAGGTCTTGGTTGGAGGCCCAGACCCAATTCTCGCAAGAGTTGTGCTAGCAGTTCTCCGATCTAATGTTCGCATTCAAGGGAGATCGAAGAAGCTAATGCAGTCCTGATTGAGAAGAAAAGACTCGAGCTTGAAGAAGCTAAACGCATGTTTGAAGAGTAGAACAGGACGTCAGAGCTGCAAGCACAACAGATGAAAGAAATGAAGAAAATGATTGAAAAAATCACTCGAGGAGAGAGGGGACCCTGAGACGTACTTGCGGTACATATTTTTTTAACTTTACCGTTCTTTACTTTGTATTATTAAGTGATATATATATAAACTCAATTTTGTGTCATTGTAGGTGTGGACTTATAGTAATATGGCGTCCACGACCGACATATAGAGATAAGTGTACTTTTTTTCTATGTAATTTTTTTCCAAATGTTAGAACTTGTTAGACAATGTAACATTTAATTATTATATATTTAATTTTAATTTGGTATTTTATATAATTATTTAGCAATTATTTATTTATTTTAAAATAATTTTATTTAATTTAAATCGAATTGGAACCAAAAAGAATAGTGCACGATTGAAAAATGAAAAATTCAATAAATAAAAAAAATATACATAAAATAACTCCCAACGCATTCAAAACGTTGGGAATGGTGAGCTTTCCCCGACGGGTTATTGAGCAAGTTGGAGATACTTTGTGAGACGTAATATCGGGAAAGGTGTTCTCCTTACACATAGATTGCACGTCGGCATAAGACTACACCCAACGTCAATACGTTACTTCGAGGGTGACTTTTCACCGATGTCTTCTAGTCGTTGACAAAGTAAGCGTCAAAAGAAGGGAATGCACAACACTGTATTGTTTGCCCATCGAGGATGGGCCGTCTCCCGACACGGTTCTCCTGACAACATTTTCAATATGCACGACTACTCAGGAGAATGTTTGCTGACGTTGTTTCCAATCTATGCCGACACAATTATGCGTCGGGAAACCTCCTACTTGTTGTAGTGCATAACTTATTCATTGAGTAAGTTTAGGGCTTGAGAGGAGGAATATATGACTAATCAAACATATTTATGTTTTAGGTCTTTAACGATGGACAAGAGTTGGATTAAACTTAGGAATAAGTTCTCGGTTTAGTATAGAGAGGGTGTGTCTCAATTTTTAAAGAATTTCAAGTTTCACGTCGATCCTTACAAACGAATAAGGTGTCCATGCAAGATATGTATGAACTCAAATTGGGACTCATTAGAGGGTATGGAGCGACATCTATTAACCATTGGAATATCTCCCTCCTATACAGAATGGGTGTATCATGGAGAGCCAGTGAACTTGCATAAAGGTATAAAAAGGTTTGATGAATGAACTAGTAGTAATCCTTTTGATGAAGGAACTAGCAGTAACCCCTTTTATTGAAGAAGATGAAAAGTTTGGTAGCTTAATGATTTACAAACTCTGATTGAACACAAACAAGAAACGAAGTAAGGTTTGGAGAATGAGACGACGCTTTAATATTGGGATAGATATAGAACAAGAGACAACAAACATATTTCAAGACTTATTGAATGAAGCAAATAGTGAGCTATATCCAGGTTGCATAGAATTTTCTTCCTTGATTTTTTTGGTTTAGTTGATGCATGTAAAGGTTCTCAACGATTAGAGTAACAAGTCCTTCGACATGATGTTAAACATAATAAAACGTGTGTTTCCAATGTGTAGTACCAAGATCCCTAGTTCATTCTATGAAGCCAAACAAAAATTACGTGACTTAGGCCTGGGATATGAAACTATTCATGCTTGTAAGTATGACTATGTATTGTACTGGAGGAGTTTGAGGATTTGCATCATTGTCCAACTTGTGGTGGGTCTCGGTACAAGTTTAGTCCTAACAGAGGGAAAAATTCCGCATAAGGTATTGCGTCACTTTCTGTTGATATTGAGATTACAACACTTATTTGTATCGCAAGAAAGTTCCTCTAACATGAGATGCCATAAAGACAAACGTGTTGAAATAGAGGATGTGTGGAGACATCTAACAGATGTGGAGGGATGAAGGCATTTTGATTCTGAATTTTTTTATTTCGCTTCAGATTCACAGAATGTTCATTTGGGGTTAACTTCAGATGGGTTTAATTTGTTTAGTCGTATGAGTACCTCGTACAGTATGTGGCCTGTGATCTAAATTCCTTATAATTTGCCACCCTAAAATGCATGAAAGAGTCAAACTTTTTCATGTCATTGCTCATACCCAGTCCAAGATCTCCTGGTAGGAAAATTGATGTCTACCTCAGCCTTTGATTGAGAAACTTAAAGAGTTATGAAAATTTGGAGTGCGTACGTATGATTCTCTTACTAGTCAGTTCTTTCAGTTGTATGCAGCCTTGTTGTGGACGATTAATGACTTTTCGACGTATGGTGATCTATCAGAGTGGAGTATGAAAGGGTATCAGGCAAGTTCCATATGCATGGAAGAGAGATTGTCCTTCGAGATAAAAGGAAAAATACCTCTCATGGGACATTGGTGTTATCTTCCAAAGATGTATGTTTGGCAGATAAGTAGGCTACACGATGGAAAGGAAGAGCATAAGGCTCCTCTAGTGGTAATGAATCGAAATAAAATAATAGAACAACTAGATCAGTTGGAGTTTCTAATTCTAAGTAAAGATACTTCATTAAAATATAAGAAAAGAAAGAGAGCTCTTAATTGGACTAAGAGAAGTTTTTCTTCGAACTTTCTTACTTGTCGAGATTACTATTACGTCACAAACTTGATGTAATGCATATTGGAAAGAACGGTTATGACAACTTGATTGATACAATGTTGAATATTGAAGGAAAAACCAAGGATACCACTAATGCTTGATTGGACTTACGAAATTTGAAAATTAGAAAGGATTTAGACCTGATAGAAGTCAATAACAGATTGGTAAAACCACATGTGAGTTACACATTGACTAGCAAGGAGCGAGTTGAGTTTTGCAAGTACCTGAAATTAGTTAAGTTTCTTGATGGATTCGTTTCTAATATTTCAATTTGTATGAATGAAAGAGAAGGAAAAATATCATGTTTCAAAACGCACGAGTGTTATGTTTTACTACATCGACTTATACCTATTGGTGTTCGAGCATTCTTACCAAACACTTAATATACCGCTGCTACTAAATTGTGTAGTTTTTTTTTTTTTTTTTTTGTGATTTATACGCTAAGAATGATAAGAGTAAGTTACTTGAACAGATTGTAGGCATATATCACAATCGTACTTTGCAAATTGGAAAGAATATTTCCACCTGCCTTCTTCTGCGTAATGGTACATCTTGTCGTTCACCTACCATACGAAACCAAGGTTGCTAGTTCGATTTCTTATTATTGGATGTATCCCATTGAAAGAATTCTACACACATTGAAAAAGTATGTTCGTAACAAAACACGTCCTGAGGGTCCTATTGCAAAAGGGTATCTGGTGAATGAATAAGAGACTTTTTGTTCGAGATACCTAAGTGGGATTGAGACTCGATTGACTAGAGATGAAAAAAATGATGATAGCATTCCAGATGATTAGATGATTGGTGAGTTTGAAACTTTCATTCAAAAAGCACGGTCATTGGGGACGTCAAGTGTTCGAACTCTATTACAAGAAGAGAAACACCTCTTTTATTGGTACATTATCAACAATGTAGATGAAATATCAGATTACCGCAAGTAAGCATTTCCAACTTTTGACTTGACTACCTATTTTATGTATTCGTTATATAACATTCGTTGTTACACAAACTCATAATTATTATCAACTTTAGGAGACGACACTTGTCGTTGATACGTCGACAAGTAAAGCGCTTCTGAATTGTACAAAAGACATGAACGAGCATTTCCTGAATGGTTCAGAAATTAGGTATATAGCGTACATGAGTTTCATAACAATAAAAAAATACCTTATATGAGAATTTTGTATATAATCATTGACATATGAATTTCAGGTTATAGAAATGCGTGAGAGAGAAAATCTTTCCACTGATTTCTTCTCACTTGCAATGGGATCTGCACCTGACGTTCAATCTTACAATGGATGCATTTTCGGTGGGGTGAGATTTCACACAGTACAACGACATTCTTGATGTACTACACAAAACAGTGGAATCATGGTAATTGGTGAAAGTAGTAGCAGTGAGAATGTAGACAACAATTTCTATGGTGTTTTAGATGAAGTGTTGGATGTTCAATATCCAATGAGACAACGTGTTTGGCTATTTAAGTGTAGGTGGTTTGACACCAATAGCAACAAAAGTCATACATTTACCTTTTTTTGGTTCGTTGAGGAACCAGTCATTCTCGCAACGCAGGCACACAGAGTATTTTACATAGAGGATCCAAAAAATGGTATCAATTGGAGAGTTTTTCAAGTGGTTAAGAATAAACATATATGTGGCATGCCCGAAGTGGATGATAGTGAGAACGAGCAACTGAATGTACTGAAAATCGTTGTTGGACATCGTATGGATGAGTCAATTGAGGATGACACTCTATGCAAAAACAACTTTGATCCTGCAGTGGTTGAAAGACTGGTTCATTCTAATGTCGATGATGATTTCATAGACGATGATGATGACCAATTATCACATCAAAGCAAATCAAGCAACGACGAATGATAATGAAGAATCACATATCCACATATTTCATTATTTTTCACAATCAGTCTCATGTACTCGTATTTGTTTAATTAATTTTGGTTTTTATGTCCATAGGTAATATGCCATCATTCTCAAGCGATTTTGAGCAGATGAGTTTAGAAATGCAGGAGGATCGTCCTCGATAGGCAACACTTTGAGAGAGTGGTACTTGGATGGTTAATTGCAAACAAGTAGATTATTTTAATTTGTTTTTGACAATATTTTCTTTTCTTTGGCAGATGTGCCTCAACCCTCTCCGACTCTTAGGAGACGTTAACAGTCTTGAAACTTGGAGTTGGAGAGGTATGTTCATAAGCATGGTAGGATCCAATTACCATAGCTTAGAAGCGGAGAAGCCAATATCTCCACATGCTGTAAGCTGGTTCAGCAACATCATTGGAGTGTGTGTGAGAGATACATTTCTAGTTCATTGCCTTAAGTGGACTGATGATGGACGAGAATACGCTGAGGTGGTCAAAGGCACTCTACAAGTAACTTCAGTAATGAATTCGTTTTGATGTTTAGACATACATAAGTATAAACCAAGCTAATGTGTGTGGTTTTTTACTTTGTAGAGCTATTTCATGCTTGATTTCAACAATCAAGCATTTACTAGATTTGTTGAGCATCAAATGCTCACATGTTTCAAGGAGTTCAGGGACGACTGTCACATAAATTTCAAAAAGTACAACGACCCTGAACAGGCACGTGCCAACCCACCGCACAGATTGGTGGAACGACTGGAAGATCGACACTTCCTATTCATTTAATTTTTGGTATGCATGTAATTTTAACGAATATTTACATGCAAGAGCAATCACGGACGAACAAGGTTGCGAGACAAAAGCAGCCTTACAATCATAGTAGCGTGTAAATAACAAAATGGATAAAATATTTACAACAAAACGGATAAAATATTTACAACAAAACGGATAAAATATTTACACTTCATAGAAAAATGAAGTACACAAGTTTTTTAGTGATTTTTTTTCTATGAAGTGTTAATAGTTTGTACCTTTTTATTATTTCTGAAAAACTCTTATAAATGAACACACATACATATACATACATATATTATATAAAGAGCTTGATTTATTATATAAAGAGCATGAAATCAAGGGAGATTCGAACTCTTGTCCTATTCTAAATCAGATAGTGAAGGTACGTCCTATTATACGAATTTGCACAAAATTGTAAATGGCTTTTATGAAATGGAAAGAAGTAAAAAGCAAGTGAAAAAGAAAAGGTAGGCGTGATTGATTGAATATGAGAAATAATGTAAAGGAATGAAAACTTTTTAGTATGGGAAAAGGCCATAGGAATGATTACAATGGGGGGCCCAAGAGAGTGATTGGACTTCAAAAGGCCCATTTAACACGTTATCAATCCACTTGAGTGCGCTTCCTCATTTCTCTGCCATCCCATGAGATTCTTCATTCTTTTTATTACTTAGGCTATATTACAATTGAAAATAAAAATCACTTTTCTAAAATAGCAAAAGTTCTTATCCAAAAAATACAAGAGTATTTGTTAATTGATCAATAGTTGTCTAATGACAAGAAGAGCTAGCTCCCAATAAAAAAATTGGTAGTTCAAATCTTTGCAACTCATTTGTACTAAAAAACCAAAAGTTTTTTAATGGAAACTTGAACCTTTCAACCTCAGAATTTTTCGATCATGCCAATTACAACCTAACTACGCTCAGTTCAGCAATTTAATATGTTTTTGCTTTGTTGCAACTCCCGGCCCCTAAATACTTAATCTTGAAAGTATTGCAAAATGTGATATTAAAATTATAAACAAGTTTGGGCTTGGATATAAGTTGAGGTTGAACCCTTGGATTTTTTATTTTAACCATAGACTTAATTGAACTAAAAGTTAGGATCCAATCAAATTATGGGAGCCCAACTCAGTTTAGGATCTATATCAAATAGTGTATAGACCTAATAATAAACTATGTGTAATCCCATTAAATTTAACCCAAAGTCTATTGCAATGATGTAATAGCCACAACAAGCACAAACTTAAAGTTTAATGTCTCTCTTGTTTATCTCCAAATTTGTATTTAAAAACAAAATAACTTTTAACTATTCATAAATTTAATAAGATTGGCTTTTATTCACCAAAATTTCCCATCAACCAACATAAAATACTAAATAAATTAGAATTATTGTGAGTTAAAAAACTAGTAAAAAATACTTACAAAAATATAGTAAAATTGTAGATACTCTATCAATAAAAACTCATTGATTTAAATTTTTTGTATATTTTTATTAATATTTTAATTTATTTTATACACATTTAAAATTATAAATGGACTGAATACAGAATGAAATAGTGTAATTTAAATGGAAAAGTATAATTGAAGTGAGGGAGGCAGGTGTGGGAGTTAGAGGAAGGTGACGTAGAAATTAAAGTAGAGAAGAAAGAGGCCAAAGAGGCAGAGTAGTACAAAACAAAACCCACATTACCCACCTTTTAATTAAAGTTATAATTATAATTAAGCATTATTAATTAAATTCTAAAAACAATATTATCTTTTATTTCTCTTTTTCAAGAAATTGCATTTGGCTTTGGTTTTCGAAAATTTAAAGAATTTATATAACTTCAGCCACAAGGCAGTTTTCTTCATATTCTTTTTTGGTTTGAAGATAATAAAATGTAAAGCTAAAGTGGGTTTAGGGTACATACATCACGTGGTCAGTGAATCTTTTGGTTTAATTTGGTCAAACTTTTTCCATATACTATATTATATATATATGTAATCATTCAATTCTATATATATATATATAGTTGCAGATGAGAATTAACAACCCTATATCATATATGTTCTCTACATACACACCCTACCTAACATATTTACATTCTATTCATATCTATTATAAAAATTTGATTTTGAAGTTTTCTTTTTTGTTTCTCTTTATTTCATCATGATATTAATTTTCAAAAGTTCAAATTATGCCAAATTGTGTGCTTTTGCTTTGCTTCTCTATCATGTTTTTAAATCTCACCATGATTACATTATCTAAGATAATTTAAGTATGATGAATTTTTTTTAGGGTTAGTACAACAAATTATATATTATGAGAGAATTAGAGTTATTATTAGTAATTGAATCTCTTCATAACTATTTAATTACAAATGATATAGAAAAATGGAGTAAATATTGAGAAATAAACATGAAAACAATTGGTTAAGTTGGGAGATTCAAATCAATCTTTATAGTGTGTATTTGTATCTCTTTAATTACAATAATTAACCGTACAACACTAGCAAATATTCTCTGATCTGTCATTTCCACGGTAATACACTAAACTAAAATATTGTGCACCTCAAATTACTCTTCACTTAAAGATTGAGCTTAAAATTCTATAATTTTAAACCTTATTTTATAGAAATAGAGGAAAAAGTAGGACTTTCTTATCAAAAGTTAACAATGACATGACATATAGACTGATGTGGTTTATATACGTAGGTCAAACAAAAAGAAACAAGTACTTAAAAAAACAAGTGTATCAAAATAAATAATAATACACATAACATATCCTTTTAGTGGATTGCTCTTAAAAGAGCTAATGAAAGAAAAAGAGATGTTTTTGAGTATTGATTGATTAGTGTTATTTTGTTATTTGAAAGAAAGGTAAGTAAGATATTTATTCTTGATTTATAAATCTAGAAAATTTAATACATAATTTTAAATTTCTCCTAACATACGTTTCCACACTTATTTCATAAATTGAAAACAACACAAAAATTTATTAATTTGCTTAAAAGTCAAAATATTAGAAATAAATATTAAAGTATAACAATAAAGACTAAAAAAAATAGTTTTTAAGAGATTGAAGAAATACAAATCAAATCATGTTTATTAAAAGCAAAATGAGTTTCAACCCTTATTATAAACTTAGAAAAATTGAAAACAATATTTTCAAATATAGCAATAGTAAAATTTTATATTTTATTTATAATAAGATGTAATAGTAAGTAAATAATTATAGAAAAAGATATATATGTCTATTTCATTCTATCAAGAGTAAGTATTATTTTGACCAACTATACAAATAAAAAGAAAAATAAGAAAAGTATTATTTTGACCAACTATACAAATAAAAAGAAAAATAAGAAAAGAGGGGGACAAAAAAAGTGATAGATGCCCCACCCACCAAGCAAGGCCATGAAGAGTATTCAAACACAACCACAAAGGTCTTCCAAAGACACTCTCATTTTCATTTTGTTTTACTTTTTCCATATGATCTCTTAATGCTCAATATCTATATATATTGGTTCTAGAAATTCAAAAACAACTTCATTCCTATTCTGAATCAGTCAATTTCCCTTTTTTCAAATAATAATAATAATAATAAAATTAAAGTGTGGACTGTAATTATTGATTCATTCTTAGTTTGACCACCTACATGATTTTGTGGAATATATATTCAACTTTCTCATTATTACTCTTCTCTCCTCTTACATTTAATAGATGTATTAGGCTATACATATATTATAATATTTAATATATTAAATGGGTTGATATATTAACCCTTTATTTTGGGTTAGGTTTTGTAATTTCCTCTTAATCTTGATACAGTATTAGAACAAATCTATTAGAGTTTTTCAATGTCATCATGCTTTCTCAACCTCCATCGAATCGATCATGAGACCATGGTTATGCTCTTTACTGTCTCAGTTAAAAAAAAAATAATTGTTTTCATGTATAATATTTCATAATACAATTAATACAATGCTCTTTATTTTTATCCATCTTGATAATAGAAGGACAAGTAAATTAAATAGTCTCAATAATGAATAAATATGAGTGACATCATATACCTTAACCAAATCTTTTAAGTTTCATTATTAAGTTTAGCACTTATTGTTGTATTATTATATACTATTGCTACCTAAAAGTTATTTAAAAAGAGTTTGTTTCAATTAATTTGAGTTAAACTATGTATTATGATTCTTTGAAGTTGTTATAATCATAATTTAAAAGTTGAAATAATATTTACCATTTAAGAGGAGGCTACTCAATTAAAATTGTCTAAGTGGAATTTATTTATTTTTTATAAAATATTTATTTTTATAAATAAGTTTAAAATGTAACTAAAATTTATTTTGATGCAATTCCAAATACTAAATATTTAATTCTCACATTTTATACAATAAGGATTCTAAAATAGATTAAGATGAATAAGATTACTTTAAAGGGGAAAATGGGAAGGGAGTAGTTAAGGAATTATTTAATATAATATTCAAAGTTTTATCCTCTTTAAGAAAAGTAAACTTATTTTGTAATGGAAAGATTCTTTTAGAATAAAAAAGAATGTAAGAGTGACTTTTTCTATTTCAATTTTAAATTAATGATTAAATAAAATAATAATAATAATAATAATTGTTAATTTAATGGATTTGGTTTTATTTTTCTTTGCATGCATAGAATCCCAAAGTAGTTGACTTGATATTTATATTATCATGTAAAAGTCTACTCAAAGCATTTGGATCCATGAACATATATAATTCTTTACTAATAATCATAATAATTCATTGAGATTTGTCAAGTGTATAGTCAGCCTAAATTTTTATATAGTTTTTATAATGAAAAATTACAAGTGATACTTAAAATATTATTAGAGTAATAAGAGTTTTCAAACTTTACTATTTTATTAACTAGATTTTTTTAAATATTTTTAAAATTATTTTTAAACTTTAAGAGTAATAAGTATTTGACTTAATATATTTTTAAAATTTGTTATGATTTATAATTAAGTTTCAACCCCATGGCTAAGGTTTCAGATATTGTCAAATCATTTTCTTTGTTCAATAACCACATTTAAATTAATTAGGAGACTTTGTTATTTGATTTCCTTATTTTTAGTCTAGTATTGGGGCAAAGTTTTATTTTTCTCTTTTATAACCATACTTAAAAGAAGGAATACTAAAACAAACTACCAAAGGTCCAACATAAATAGAGGCAAACCAAGAAGGCACCTAAGGCCCCACACAAGAATGTCCTGGAAGGGGAGATTCATAGAAATCGTTCTAAAACTACCGAAGGCAACTATCGCATTCGCAAGGCGATGAGCAATATCATTCACCCATCATAGGAACCACCTAAAAGAAACCACTCATACATATATAGAAAGGGTCTCAATCTCGAGACCCCAATTCGTGCCACGAACTCAATAATTTTGAATAATCTTTTTATACTCATCGAATTGCACTGAACCCTCCTCAAACCTGAGAGGTTTATAAGCTTTTTGACTCGAGCTAGTACAAGCAACGATTTGCAGATTAGCAACAATAGGTCTATGGTAAAAGTAATAATAATACAGATGACTAAACCTAGTTAGAGGAGAATCTAAGAGCGGGGTCATTGTTAACCAACTGAAAGCGGTTAAGTCTTTTCTTGGATGGAGGTCCCACCCCTTTGATTTCTTTTTCAAGTGAACATGTTCTCCGACTATCTCGGATCATGAAGATGGCACTCATCAATAATATCACAGAAGAGGGCCATTTGGCTTTTGGCTTCTCATAGAGCCTCCCTTCTTTTCCTCAACAACAAAAATTTCATTGAAATCCTCGCCAAGGATCTTAGGGTGATTTGACGTGCTTTTTAGAATCCTAAGCAATTTCCAAGTTTCCTTCTAGTTCTCTTTGATCGGATTACCATACACCCCGCTAAATCTCCAAGGTTCATTATCATCAACAATTATAACATCAATATATGGCCTTAGGAAAAAGATGATATCGTAGCAAAGACTTTTGAAGCCACAACAATATCAGGCCTCCACTATTACCTCTACTTAGCACAATAAAGCAGCAATCAAACCTCAACACCAACTCAACTTTCTCGCTAATCAAATTTTCACACATGGTCTCAGAAATAAAGATAACTTGAGGATTTTCCCATTTGACTATGTTTCAAAAGGCACAGAGTGTACGGAGTTCTCTAACCCTCAAAAACCATGGAGTAATCATGGAATTTGGTGGGGCTGACTTTCAGCCTCCGCCGATATGCTTCCAAAAACCATGGAGTAATTGGTTATGCCTTTCTTCTCTTTTTCCTCTATGTTGCCGTTCTTGGATTCATGTTGTATGCCATGGTTCACCTTTTCAATTTGATTATGATCAATATCTGATAGCGTTTGAAATATGCTATCTATTTTTTCTTAATCTAAGATCGTTTCGTGATTTTTTGTCCTTAATTAGATATTTAATAGGTGTTATATAATTCAAAGGTAGAATGTGCCAGGTGATTATGTCATTTTGGAGCTAATTTGGACAATTTGGAGTTAAACAACGTCAACCAAAGTGAACTAGATTTAGCTGAACAAGCGGCAAAAAAACTGTAGCAATGCAATCTTGTCGCCAAACTTATCCTTAGCATATCAGAAATGCGAGTGTCTGTGGTGAAAGCACCGAGAGGTTGCTCGCCGTAATTTAGGATGAGTTGCTTTTAATTCAGCCTGAAAGATTAGATATAAATCATCTCTTAACTTTAAGTATTTGGATCCCAAAAGGCAAGCAAGTATGGCGAAAGCATCGAGAGGTTGCTCGCCTTAATTTTGAAGTTAATAAATGCTTTGTATCGCCCCAACATGTTAACTATTTTCACATTACATTTAATTAGTTAAATATTTTTGCATGACCAACGCCTAATACGTGAGTTCACATTTCATCACATCTCTTTTCCATTTCCATCTTGCTACTCCATCGCACAGTATTGTAATACATAGGATAAAATGTATTATCCATATAATTATACTATATAGATACCACATAAGATTAGAACGTGCAATTAACCATTTAGGATCACCAATTCCCTGTTTTCGACCATGGCTTATCCAGAAAACCTCTCTTTTCACTTACACTTGGACAAGAGAGAGCAAAACCTGTACTTAATGCTGAATTTATAAAGTTAGCAATGCATAGGTAGGATCGTGTTCCTTTTATTGCATAATCCTAACCTAGTCGCCTACTTAAGTTGCATACTTAGAGCTTAACATGATACATTCACAAATTAATTTTGTAAAGTAAATTACAAAATAAGGAGGAGGTTCGCAAGGGGGTGTGATAAGTTGGTATCAGAGCAGTACGTTCCTAAGAAGAGGAACAATAAAAGTCTGAGTTGTGTTTTAGATAGTCTCATACTAGGTTGGTATCAGAGCATATCTAAAAGTCTTGGGAAGTCAAGATGGTTTAAGCAAAGCTTGAAGAGTTGAGTAAGTTCATTAATATTTGTGCTAAATTTCAAAGTTGTTCGTCCTTTGTAGGAAAAGTTGAAAAGAGCCATGCCATGAGGACGAAGATGTGGACGACCAAGGAATAGGTCGCGCATAACAACTGAGCCCACTATGGTCTCGGAAGCCCAGTCAGTAAATCTAGATGCTCGAAGAGTAGTGGAAGACAAATTGTATGATTGGGTAGCACACAAAATTGATAGATCGATAATTGTCAAGAGAGCCAGAGAAAAGTATGGCATATAATGGCTCAAGGCATTAGGAGCCAAAGAATTTTCATAGACAGCATAATCAAAGCTGGCAAAGAAGTGGATAAGAACGCTAGAAAAGTATTTTAAAGTACTTCAATGCCCTGAGAAGAGGAAGGTGGACTTAGCAATCTTTTACTCCAAGAGGGAGCAAAAAATTGGTGGGTGTCAGAAGAAAGTAGACGTGGCGAGGTGAATTGGGAAGAGTTTAAGACAGCGATTAATGAGAAGTATTTCTTAGAGGCTTATAAGGAGGAGAGGTGAGATGAACTTTTGCACCTAGAACAAGGCGAGCTCACAGTTGTAGAATATGAGAAAAAGCTCATAGAGTTGGCCAAGTATGCATTGGTGATGGTGGAAATGGAGAGAGACATGTGTAGGTATTTTGAGTATGGTTTAAGGAATGAGATACAAAAACTAGTCACAACTTTTGTCGCACGATGTAGTTAAGCAGAGTTAGCTAAGATAGCATTGTGCGTTGAGAAAAGTTTGACAAAAAGGAAAAAGGCAATGACACCCACATTTAATGGATAAGAGGGAAGAAAGAGTGTAGATTTGCAAGAGAAAAATAAGCGAGCTAAGGTAAGTTTTAGCCAAGAACCGTATTGGACTAGCGACTAAAAACAGAAACCACAATGCATAGAATATGGTCGAAGGCATGCGGGTCATGTCGATGAGGCACAATAACCTATTTTAATTGTGGTAAGACAAGACACTACCAAAGAAAGTGCAAAGAGAAGTAGCTTCAAAGAAGTTATGAAAAGTACTAAGTTTTGCAAAGAGAGTTCAGGCGAGAAGAGAAGAGCTTAAGTTAAGTTAGGCGTTCAGAAGGGGTTTGGAGGAAAGATTTTAGCTTTATGAGTGACTCTTTCAAAGAAAGGAGCAAAGTTATCTAAAGATTTTCTTTCAAAGTCATGTTATGTTATGTATAATGTAATGCATGTTATAATATTGTTTATGATCTATATGAAAAACACGACTATTTGAAAGTATATTTTCGAGTTAAGTATGTGTTCTTTCAATGCTTGTATGTGAGTAAACTATTAGCTTTATTCCTATCATGAGCTAGCTGTTATGTGCACATAAGAGCAATGACAGCCATACGTTGAGTGGTCCACATTTGAGCTGGTCGTTGAAGCAACTGGAATTAAACGAGGGTCTGCAAACATGCTGCTGGTGAGATGAGAATCATCACAGTAGTCTATGCATTAAGAAGGTTCAATGTCTAGGTGAAAGGAATATTAAACATAGGCTAATTTGGAGTTTCTAATTCTCAGTGCGTGTTAAGGCATTGAGGAGTTGTTCTTGTAAATTGATTCTATTCATGTACTCGTATTCCTGAAAAGTTTATTCTAAAATGTCACTCACTAAGCATTAGGCTTATGTTTTAAATTTTCCTTCTTCGGGTAAGTGAAGAGAAGAGGCTGTTGAGAGAAGACGAACTACTGCACCAAAAATTTGAATTTAGAAGTTTAGTTTTAGTTTCTATTTAAATATTGTCTTGTATTTGTATCAAGTTTTGTTTAAAAGGATATAAAGTTGTTAAGTACTTTCAAGCTTTAAGGTGTTACGCTTTCGTATCATAGAGCATGCTTTCATTGAGTAAAGTTTAAGTCTAAAGAGTGGGAGTTCTCGGACTTCACTTAAAAGTGTTAGAGCTGCCCAAGTGGCATCCACACTTGGAGCGCAAGGGACGTGTTCTAGGTGGAGGAGTGACAATGATTGGAGCATCCCTCTATTTTCCTTCCTCAAGATTTGTATTGTATTCTCCCATCGGAGTGCCACTAGTATTCTTCGTCGGAGAAGTCTTAACCCACCAGCCACATTAAGCTTCTCCGCTCTTTTATCTTTTGGATTTGTAGTTTGAGGATAATCCACACCAATTTTTCCTTTACCTTCTGCTATCAGGTTATTTCTTGTTCAGGAGTTTCTGCCATCTTCTTCCATGTCTCTGTATCTTTTTCTCTCTTTTCTATCGTTATGAGGCATGGCACATTGACCTATTCCTCATCCTTTCCCACCCTGACACAAAGGTCTCATCTTTTTTATACTTGTAAAATCCCTTGCCATCTTTAGAATCTCTCAGCCAAACTCCATATTTTAATTCGCTTGTGTCCAGGGCCTTCAACCTCGACCTCACATTCTTGTAAAACATGCCCTAGTATATCCTACAGTTATAACAAAAATCAGATAGCTTCTCGTAGGTAACTGGGATACATTTTTCTTTCGCCATAGCCCCTAATTTGATATTCGTTTCATGGTTCAGAGATTGTTGCACATCGATCTTTCCTCTTACTCTTAGAATTTCCCCATATATCTGCCTTAATTCAGATTCTTCAACTTCTTCAAATGAGCCGATGGAATTTGCCAGTGCAACCACATATTTCCTACAAAAACAAACTAAATGTAACTTTTGGAAGTGAATGTAGAAAAAGTTGAATCTAACGTTAATCTCTGTGAGGGTGTTAATTCCTCGAGCCTCTTCAAAGAGAAGAAGAGCATTGTCAAAGCTTCATGGCCCCCTCTAATAACTTTAATTTTTGTCTCTAATAGACCCACATTTGCAAAGAAAGACATTTTTCCCTGCTTTGTCAAAAAGAAGTTATCGACCAAGACCCCATATTCTTGGCATCATGCTTTTAAAGACTTTTGCGTTGATGTGTTTAATTTTATCGTGAAAACATTGCAAGTAAACTCATATTGTAGGTCCTTATCAGTATCATCTATATCATTTTCTTCATTCGTGACTATTCTACCCTTCTCTTCCTTCAATAGGCTTAGTTGTCCGAGCATCTTGCTGACCATATCCATAACCTCCTCGATCAGACCACAGACCACCACATGGATCCCTTTACCCTCCTACCGTTCATGAGCTGGACCTCAAGAGAAGTGGAGCTCAAAACCCTGATGCATATCTTTTAGAATAATACCTAAAGTATAATAGGATAGAGACAAAATATTAGAATAATTTTTATAATAGAACTTCTCCATTTGGGTAGTACTTAAGCATTAGTCAAGCAAAAACCTAAATGACATTTTAATATAGAAAAATAATCTTATAAGATTTTTGTAACTTTTAACGACTCATTTGATAACCATTTGATTTTTTGTTTTTTGTTTTTGAAAAGTAAGCATGCAGACATTACTTTCACCTCTCTGGATTTTTTTAGTTGTTATCTACCTTTTACCAATGGTTAAAAAAATCAAGCTAACTTTTGAAAAAAAAAAAAAAAGTGCGTATAGCCTTTAAAATATAGTTGTTTACTTTAGAACTTGATTAAAAATTCAACCATTACATTCGAGAAAGATAGAAATCACTATAAGAAATGAGGAAGAAGTACATCATTTTCCAAAAACAAAAAGCAAAAGACAAAATAATTAAGAGAGACAAACTCCAACAAAAATGCTCCTTTGTGTTGTTTTGTTATACCCTTCTATATCCTCCCTTCCTAAGTAATAAAGATACCAATTATGGAAATGTGGAAGTTAAATATAGAAAAAATAACCAACTTGGAATAAGAATTTAGGCTGAAAAATAAGGCCCTAGTGGGTGTGTCTTTGTAAAAGGTCAAATGGTGTTTGTATAAAGGATTCAGCTTTTGGGTACTTTCCTTGTTCAGTGATTTGTACTTTTTTTAAAATTCCATTGGAATGCAGATAGATTTTCAATCACCTAATTTTTTTTTATTTTCTTTTATATTTTGAGTCGAAATTATTTTAACCAACTAAAATACTTACAAACATAGTAAAATATATCATAATATATTTATGACAAACCATGATAGACTAAGATAAACTACCATTGTATCTATCATGATACATATAGATACATATAATAGTTTATCTTAATCCATTGTGATCCATTGTAAATGAATTGTTATATTGTTTTGATTCATATTTTGTTATATTTAAAAATAACGTTGTTTTTAGTTTATTTTCATCTTTTTCTAAAGGCTGCTTTAGTCTCTAGTTACAAAATTTATAACTACGTTGTAAAAATATATAACGAAAACAAGTAATATATAACGAAAAGCTTAAATAATTTTTAAGATCAAAAGATGGAAAAGAATTTTGAAGATCAAATAATAAATGATAAATTTTTAAAATTGCAGAAATCAAAATTGATATTTAATTGGAGATTAAAAAGAACAAAAACAACCTAAACTTTATTGTAGAAGAACCACTTTTCAAAAAGCCATAAACAAGAAAAATAAATAGCTGAGACGATATTCATTTTTTTAAAAAAAAATTAAATTGCAAGTCTTGTAAGCATTTTGTTTTTTAAAAGAAAAGTATTAATAATGTTAATGTTTCTAAAAAGTATTTATATTGCTATTGTATTGATTCTCAGGCTTGACAAAGTAGCAAGCTTTGGTGCTTAGGCCAAGACTTAAGCACTAAGTAAAATTAATTTGTGAAAACAAATATTAAATAGATGACTTTGAGGATCTCTTTAATTTACATGATTCTCAATTCATAAGCCTTTTCTACTATGAACAATATTACTCCTACCTTTTTGAGTTCATAGCATCTATTTACATAGTATATTTAAGATATGTCACACCCTCTTTGTACAAAATTTAGATTTGTTTATCAATAAAAATATTTACACAAAGGAATATATAATTCATACAACCTATGATTCTTGTTTTCAAATTAATTAAGATTTCACCTTGATTTACCCACATGATCAATTGGGACGGTGAGGAAACAAATTATAAGAAAATAGTTGTTACAAAAAAAAAAAAAATCGTTAAAGTTATACATTGTGAAAATTTGTTTTAAGATGTATTTAAAATTTTACTTTAACCTAACTTAGTAGTCAAAGAAAATTTTCGTTCCTTGTGGTCGAAAATTAGAATTCTCATATTTTCATCACGTTTAACTAAAGTAAGTCAAGCGGAAGTTTTTGTATGATACTAGTTAAGGTGAATGTAAATTGATTCAAATATTTGTTATTATACAAAAAAAAATAACAATAAAGTTAGAATTCTCGTGCTCTGCCTTTTTATCCTACGTAGGTAATTATTTTTGGACTCTCGTTGTTTTGTTGGAAATACCACCAAAATTCAAAAATTTCTTATTGGTTAAGAAACTTGAAGAAATCATGAACATACATAAATAGTGAAACACGATATATATTGTGTGAGGACACACAACAAACTAGGTTAAATTGAAGAGTTAAATCATTAGAATTTATCCATCAAGTAGACATGCAACACTAACATGGAGATAATATTAATACAATATGTGATGAATTATATGGTGGTGAACAAATTATGGTTCGATTTCCCTTTTCATTAATTATTTGGTACTCTTGAAAAAAAAAAAAAGCTAATTAAATATATGGGCATCTTCTTAACATCCACAACATTAAAACTATGTTTGTTCAAATAGTAGATCACTTAGCTTATATCATGTCTTAATTAACATAATAGTTATATTGGTTACCTATAACCCACCTAAACCATTAATAAAAGTATGGAAAATTATATATTATCTCCTTTAATTCACTCTTCAATTATTATTTATAAACTTTAATTCCATTATGAACTTTAAAATATAAGTTTGTTTAAATTTTTGTTATTAACAATAATTGACAAAGTATTTATTTAGATAGAGAGGTTAACATATAACCTTAATGTGGTGTTTGTTAAAAATGAGTAAATCATCCTCTGGTATAAAAGTTGTATGTACCAAATTAACTTTTGAGATTAATTTTCCACTTGAAAATTATATAAAAAAAAAAACTCATTAATTAATGTAGTAAACAACATATAATGTAATATATTAAGATAACTCTTTTGCAAGGTTATAATAATTTTAAAGGTATGAAAACACATTTTTAAGGTTTAAAATCATTCTCCTACTTTAACCATTCAAATTTAGTTTTTGATTTTATATTTTTGAACACATTTTTCATAATGACAAACCTAAGTTTGAATATTAATTACAAGTGTGTAGTAATTATTTCTCCTAAATTTCAAACATGTTTTAACTGCTTATATGCAACTTTTATATTATTTTCTATAAAAAAATTTTGGATTGTAAAGAGTGGTCAATTTAGAATTAAAATATCTTTGTGATTAATTCTTTAATTCTTCTTTAATCATATGGATAACAAAAAGAAAATAATCAATTGATTCACTCACCCTACCACTTTACTACTTTGACATATTATAATTATTAAAAAGAAAAAAAAAAGAAGAAAAAGAAGAAATATTTCCAATAATTTATATTTTAACCATGTCTCCCTTTTCCATGTGCTAATTTTTTTGCTTTTGGGTTTTGGTTTTGGTTAGACATATTAAAGTTTTCACTTTATATATATACATGAAATGGAAAGGAAATGAGAAAAAAAAAAGAAAAAAAGAATGAATCCAACTCATCTCTTGTTGCATTTGTTAGAAGCTTTTTAATTACTAATTATAAAGATGTTTTTAACTTCTTCTCTCTTCTTTTAATGCACAAAGGGAAGACAATATATATAGGGACATTGAACTCACAAATATGCAACGTTTATTGGATCTTAGCTTTAACTCACATTTCAAATTCAATTTTCTAACCAATAAATAAATAGTCATATATATAGGGTCTAAATCTTAATTTAATTCATAGGATTCAAGGTCTAACACTCTACTCTTAGACTTTGTATTTATTTTCTCTCCCAACATTTTGAATTTTGTCTAATAATGTTTTTTTTTTTTAAAATATCAATTAATATTCCTAAACTTTGGGGTTTATCTCAACTTAAACCTTAAACTAATAATTGTATCAATCTAAACCAAACTTTGAGAGTTGTATCAATTTAAACCCTAAACTCATACTTGTATTAATTTAGAAACTAAACTTTTGCAAGTGTATATCAATAAATTTAGACCCTAAATTTATATAAATGTATCGATTTAAACTCTCCATTATGCTTTACTTGGATATACTTACGAAAGTTGAGGGTTTTCTAACCTGTACTCAGCTCAACTGACATCTGTATGTTCTCAAAGACACGAGGTTTCAAGTTCAATTCTCCTTATCCCGTGTTGTACTTTAAACAAGATCTTTTTTTTTTAGAAAAAAATGTTGATGGTTTAAATTTATATGATTATTAGTTCAAAATTGAAGTTGATATTTGGCTTTTTTTCTTTTTCTTTTTGAGATCTTAAATTCTAAATAGGGAGGCGTTTCAAATTTCATGATAAACTTATAATTTAACTAAACTTGTAGGTTTGATTTTTTTCCAAAACTTTGAAATGTTTTGTTTGTATAGATTTTTCTTTTTTCTTTTTATCTTCTTTTTTTGGTTTAAAAGGCATACTTTTAATTGCCTTTAATCATTTAAAAAGAATAGATAATCCCTATGCAATTTCAAATAATTACATATACTTATGTTTGATGAGATTAATGAAGAAAAAATGCATCGTGCCAAGTTTAAGTTTTTCTTTTAATTTTTATTTTAAATATATTTTATGAAAAAAAATCATGCTACTAACTTTGAGATTGATAGTACATATGTGACAAAATTTTATAGATAGAGAAAATGCCACAAACATAGTAAAACAAAATATTAATAATCACTAATAGACTTTAATAACGAGGTAGCATAAACTAACAAAAACTACTATGGCTTGAAATAGGAATCATGTAATTAAGTATATACATAAAATTGAACAACGTTCACTTTGTATTTAAGGCAAAGCAGAAGCAAAGGGTAAGTAGAAAGTGAAGTTTAATTTTGAAAATTGAAATTAAGAAAATTAGAAAGAACATTTCGTAGTAGCTTCCACATCAGCAAATGACATTATTAAATAAATAAATAAAACTTTTTATTATTTTTACAATTTTGTTCCTACATATTAATTAGTTTATTTTGTTATTTGTTTTGTGAAACTAAAAATAAACAAATTTACGTATATACTTATTAGTTATTATTAGTAATAGTAATAAAATTTGAAATTGAGAGATGAAAGCTCATACATTAATGAATTAGATAATGAATGCATGCTAGTTTGACATGTGGCGATAGCTAACTATGTCTGACATCAAATGAATTCATTAATGGGCAAATATTATGGCTACTAACTTTATATTTTAAATATTGTTGAATTATAATAATAGTGATGTCATATATTTGAATGGTGAATTTAATTGGGAGTGTACACCAAACCTTTTTGGTTGATTTGTTAATTTAATATGAAGTTGGTAAGGCTAATAAAACCAAAAGGTTATGATGATGGAGAAATGACTGACATTACCACTAACCATTTCCCCCTACCCCTCTTTCTCTCTCTTTCTCTCTCTCTCCCTATTTATATATTTTTTAAACATTATATTTGGTATAATTATATACACATTTTTGTTTTTCTTTATAATAGGATGATATATTTAACTTTCTAACAAATTAAAATGGGAGGAATACTTTCTTTTAATAGTAGTTTGACTTTTTTTTTTACAGTAGTTTGTGTTGAGATATTAAAAGTCTCCGGTTGGAAAAACAAAAGAGATTTACCTTTCATATAAGATAGGTAAACTACCATTTTTCATTTTTAATTAGTTTTGAAGAACCTCGTACTATCAAACTATTTGATAATAAATCTTTTATTTCAAAGTGTAATGTAATTCTTTATGCATACATCAGTTGATGAAACAAAATTTATTGCATTGGATTTTTTTCAATTGAGTTAATCTCGTTCTCGAATCAATGATCAGTATTGATTTATTGTTCTTTTTAATGTTTCATCGACCTCAAGCTTGACTTGTCTTTCAACAAGCACGAAGCTTTCAAAATTATCATTGTCAATTTTTTCCCCCTTCGTTATTGCATCATTGTAATCTTCATCCTTCATGATTTCATCAAGGAGACAAGGTCGGTAAAGATTAGTTCACTGTATTAAAATGAATTGAAAGTTTTGGGTTCAAATGAAAATTCGAGGTACGATTTAAATTTACTAAGGTTTATGGTCTCAATGCCAAATTGAGTTTTATTTATTATTTTTAAAATTTTTTTAACGAATGCCAAAATTACTTCAGTTTAATTGTAATTGCTTTGACATTCTTTTCTCATTGGAGATTCAATTTTTCACCTCAGGGTTGTGTTGCAGTGAAAAAAGGGTTATCTTCTCTCAACTAATTATTAAGGGAGAAAGAAGTTTATGGTCTCAACTAGGAAGGTAAAAACTTCAAACCACATGAATGCAAATATGGTTCATGTGCTCAAATGGGACATAAAAGTTTAAAGACGGTCATTTGATAGATTTTTGGTTTAGAACATTCACCAAAAGATTAACTAACTAATTATTATTATAGGGAGTTTGTAAATATAGCCAAATTTTTTTTTATAATAATAGAATCCATGTCAATTATATTTTCAATTTTGCAAAAATAGCAAATTCAACAGTAGATTACTATCAGATTATCGTCATATTTTGAGGTATTATGAGCTATTTTTTTCTAAATTTTTTTGTTATCTAATGCAATTTCCCTATTATTATTTTCATGACATGTTTTTAATGTCAAGTTAAATGCTTAATTGACAGAAAAGTCAACATTTGAGACATAAATTAACAAAATAAATGTATCATGAAAAAAAAAAAAACAATACCATAATAGATATTCAGGGTTTTTTTAAAAATAGAACAAAGTGTGAAAATATTTACACTGTATAGAACAATACTAAAAAAGTAAAAAACACACAAACCCACAACTTGAAATAACAAAAATACTCTCGCAATTAATCGATCACATACGCGTTAAAAAATGATTTTGTACCCAGTCTACAATCTCGTAGCAAGTCTAAACGATGATCATGTACCCTTGTATTCCGCCTAAACGTTCTTGTACCCTTGTACCTAGTTTAAACAATCTTGTACCAAATCTAAACGATCTATTAGTTATAGTACTCTATCTAGGATAGGCAACTGATCATTGAGATATTGGTACACGATCGTTTAGATCTTGTATCAATATCATTTAGATCTTGTACCAAGAAGAAAAAAAGAAGATGAAAAATGAAGAAGGAAGAAATTATGAAAGAGGAAATGAAGAAATTTCAAACAAGAAGTGGAAATATGAAGAAGGAAAAGTAATAATATGAAGAAGAGAAGAATAAATCGCAAAGAAGAAGAAGAAAAATAATTGAAAAATCATCCCGAAATAATCAAAACTCAATAAGGGTAAATATGAAGTTTATGAAAAAGTAATTAACTTCATGGACTTTTCTTAAATTATTATACGGACCGTAAATATATATTTAGCACTTTTGTTATAATTATGTAAATTTACCTAGATATGAAATGTTAATAAGGTTTTATTGATTATTGACATTAGGTGTGTCATGAAAAATCTAACCATAACACTATAACTCGAAGGGGTCATCTATATACATTTATGTTAATCACCGATTACATGACTAAACAAAGAGTCACGAAAAGCGACAATGATATTTTTCTAGAGTCGTGTGAACCGATTTTTGTAGTAGTGATCACTTAATACATATGGCAACTATCATCTATTATCTTTTATGTTTTGGAATTGATCCAAATTATTTTAATAAAAAAATATCATATGATGCCTAGTCGAGTATTAACCTATAGGTGAAGTTCATATAACTCCTAATATAACTCAATGTGTAACCTTAACACCTGAAGTGAAAATTAGGCGTATAAATATTAGAGACTCATTCCACTCATGAAGTATATACAATGCTACCTAAAGTTCAACTCATTTTAAACATCAAAACGTATTTGGACACTATATTATATTAATATAAATAGACTATATGTTCAAATACCTTGAATTTGTTATCTAATGATACAAACATCCAAGTACTAGACTCTCTTTAACCTACTCAAAATTTGTATTCAAACATCTTTAGTTATTTTTAGTTATTTGTGGTCATTTACCATTATTATTTTAGTTAGTAGACAAGTGCACCCTACCGTGAGAAGCTAATCCCTTGCAATGATAAAGAAAAAAAAAAGGAAAAGAAAATGAACAAGCTGTTTTGTTGGTGGAAGGAACAGATCCACAGTCACTGAAAACCAAAAGAAGTGTGAGATTCAGGTGAGAACGTCCAATGGAATCGAGGTAAAATCCCATGACTTCCTGTTTTGGAGTTTAGCAAAAAAGCAGAATTCCAAATGCTTTCATCTTTTTGTTTTTGGGCTATCAAATCCATCCTTTTTATCTTTCTAACTCAAAACCATTTCATCTCTGACCCTAAGCTATTGCACTGAATTTTTTTTTCCTTGTCCCCTCGCCTTCCGCTACCGTCCATATAGCCGTCCCCTTCGTGTGTGTTACATGTTTTTACCCTAAATCCTCTCCCCTACGCTTCCACTACTTTTTCTTTTCTTGTCCCTTTGGGTTTGTGTCTCTCATACACACGTACCTTTGGAAGTTCCTTTCTTCAACGAGTACTGATCACTAGGGCGATTATTGTCTACCTATAGTGCATGTCATTATTTGTGTTAGTGGTGCTATTTAGCTAAGATCACGACGCATGATCTTTCGGTAGTATATATGTTTGTATCTTTATTCGAGTAATGATTTAGTTCTTAAGAAAAGAAAATGTAACGTTTTCTTTTAATATTTTCTACTAGTGACTTACTAGTAGGTAGTACGTCGGAAGTAAGCTTCACTAGGCTTTGCTTCTTTCCTTTACTTTTTTCTTTTTTTTTTTTTTTTTTTTAAGTTGAGTTTTTACTTTCTGTGTGTTTTTGTGAAAAAAAAAAAAAAAAAAAAAAAGCAAGAAATACATCTGATTTTTATGTGACGGCAATGATAAATTTTTAATTTGGAGAAGAGAGAGGATTTGTAAAACAAAGAAAAACAAAAGTATTGATGTCAAAGTTAGAGATTAAAAACTATAAAACGGAGAAGAGAAGCTAGACATTTTAGTTCCATATGAAGTTAAAGTTAAGATACCTAGCTCGTACAATTATAGGCAGAATGACCTAGAGAGTGACCTAACTTGTACCTAGAATGATATGAATCTTTTCTTTATTCTACATAAGTTAGGGTTAGATCTAATTGAATCATTAATAGTTAGTTGACTCTAGACTTGAGCCTATATATATCCAATCTCTTTTCTCAACATTTGGCATATTTTGATAGTTCCAATTTTACATGCATATTAAGACCCCACTCACAAGTTGTAATTTTATATGGTTCAACTTTTTTATTATTAGTTGGACACAAGGAGTACAACTTCTAAGTCAATTATTATTTTTGAAAGTCCTTTATCTGTGGGGAGACGTGACAATAACAAGAACTGTTTGCAATCGAATAGAGTAACGAAACATCTCAAAGAGAGTATGTTCCATGACTCAGTCTTTGTCTAAAAAGCTTTTGTTTTGCAAATTCTAATTATACAGTCTAAGCATTCTATTCAGACGGTCAATCTAGTTGTTCTGCCTAGGTAACCATCTTCCAGATGATCTATTCTGGCGACCACTTAACCAGGTGATAAGTCTAAACGTTCTATCTAGGCGAATTTCATCTAGACGACCAGTTTAGACGATCATACCAGACGACCAAATTCTAAGTGTTTTTGTTTTAAGCGTTCAAAACTCATACGCCTAATAGTTCTAAATACCGCATTGTCCATTTCTAATAAGAACATAAGCATTAGCACATTTAGGGACATAATATGGACTAAAAAGCCATTAGACTTTTTGCGTCTCTTTTTTCTCCCAAAATTTATTTTTGTCTCTCACTCTCTTTATTTACTCACCTTTCTATGTTTTCCATATCTAGTAACCTCTCAAACTGCCTAATTTCTTTGCACAATTTACTTTCTTTAAATTAAAAGAAAAAAAAATCTTGATTCTATACTGTTTCACTTTTTTCCCTTTGTTTTTATCTTTCTTTCTAGGTTGCTCTTTCTAATTCACTATGTTTTTCTCACACGGTGTTAAAAATTCTTTGTGACTTTTTTACATTGAGTTCATCTTGTCCACGAGAATAAAGAAGAAAAAAATATCACACCATCTTCTTTTACATTGAGTTTACCTTGTTCATAAAATAAGAAGAAAAAAAACCGTACCGTCCTTTTATAGGATAAAATGTTCTATTAGCTTAATATGATTAATATGGTTTATTTGTAATACATTTCGAAACATTTAGTTCAAAAAATAAGTTTTTATTAAAGTGTTGGTTATCCTCAAATTAGCTTTTGAAGTGTATTTTGAATAATCTTTATCAAAATAGTTCAAATAAAAATGAGGTTTTTAAAAATATTTTGTTGACAATCCAAACGAAATTAAGAAAATTTGCTTGAAATTTTCTTCATCTTATCGAGTTGCTTTTCTTAGACACAATGCTTAGTACATCTAACATATGAACTGACACAAGAAATATAATAAATTAAAAATAAACGAAAGCTCTAACTAGAAACTTAACGGAACGACTTTCTAAAGCAACCACCCTAATTTGATATAGCCCTTTTCGATGTCATCAAGTTACCAAAAAGAACCAATTGATCCTCAATGTTGTAATTAAAAGTTACAACTACTTGTCATGCTACATTTCTACGTAAAAAAAATAATAAAGAACAACTTAATGACCAAAAATATACATTTTTTCTAAATATGGTTTATTGTACAATTTGATAAGTTCACTATTAAATTAAATATATTAATAAAATGAAATGAATAACATAAAGTGCATAACAGGTGTTAAAAACTAGCTTTATACATACAAATTCAGGTATATGCATATATATAAATATCCGACTCTATAGTACGTGTAGCACAAAGTCAATGGTACTACTAAAGGATTTGACTAGTATTATTACACTCAAATTAAAATGTTGTGTAACAACTTGTTAGATGCCAAATATTTTGTTTCGGGCTATGCAAAATAGAAATTCCTTATTTGTAAAAATCAAAGTGTGCTATGCAATTTTCATAAAATTCTACAAAAGAATTTCGGTCTCCGCTGAAGCAAAGAAACGTGACAGATGTTAAGAAAAATGTGGACAGAGCTGCTGTTGATATTATTTTTGTGTGGACACGGTTCATGGCCGAAACACTGTTGTCTTTTCATTTGTCCACGTTGTTGACTTTACATTGACAGAACTCTCCATACCAATTAAACTCGTGCACAGAAAATACATTTTAGCCCACAAAACGAACATCGACTGAATTAAAGGTCCTTTTACCAACGATTATCGTCATGCTGACAAAATAGAATTTCTAACCACGTTTGTTTCACGGGCAGAAACTATTTCTACCAACTAAAATATTTTTTTCGACAAAAAGAAAAACTTCTCCCCATGCTAAATTCGTCGGTAGATATATATATATATATATGCATGTGTCAAATATATATTTTTTAATAGACATTTGATTATTGGTTACAAACGATGCATCTGTAAATAATATATTTTTTTTTCACTTAGAAAACGTCGTGAGAGCTTTCTAAGTGCCAACATATTTCTAGCAACACAAAAAATGTGGCAAAAATAATTTTATTTTATTTTTTACATTTATTATTAATATGATATGCTTCTAGATTAATTTTCAAATATAAAATAAATTTTCTAGCTATAACAAAATATATCGAACATTGCAACAAAAAATTTAAGAATGGAAATATTTTTAACCATTAATATTTTGGTCAAAATATAACAAACCATAATTCTTTAGTGTCTCATACGAAGCTATATTAATTTTCATTTTGGTGACAAAATGAAAAAAAAAAAATTAAACACATCAATGGAATGCTTAGTTAAAAATATAGTAATTTTCAATGGTATCTATTTTTTTAATGCATAGAAGATTGTTTTTGTTCTTTGTAGATCTTTTCAAGGTAGTGCCATACTTATATAGTGTGTGGGGTTGCATCTCCAAAAGAGTTAGCTCTTTTAAATCATGTTATGGGTTGAATTTTATCAAGTTTATTCCTATATATTGTTGAGTTTATTTGTTACATGCGATGTTAAAATTTCTTCTGGACCCTTTGTTATTGAGGATGTAGCCGATAACCCTCTAGTCTAGGCTTAAGGTGTGTTCATTTTCTATCTATGATTTTGAGTGAATTAAAAGAGTGTATATATCTGATATATACTTAAGGGAGTAAAAATTCTATTAATTAGGTAGTACATGAGTCACCGTAGAGGAAGTATAACAGATTATGAGTACTTGAAGTGTAATTAGTTAACTCTTTAAATAGAAAAAGAAATTTTTCGATGCACAATACAACCATCGGGAGATAGTGCATCGAGAGAAATGATATCTTTCGACGGACTATAGAAAGTGTCGGGAGTAAACCATAATCCCTGACGTTGTACAATGGTGTCGGGAGTTTATTGAAAAAAAATGTTTCCCTTGGAAGATCCTCTACAAATTAGCTAGGTTTGAAACTTTCAGATCTCATTTCCTTCCGTGCTCACGTTTAGGCTCCTCACGTTCGTGGTCGTGATGCTCCGCCATAGCCACAACTAAGTAAAAACTTCAACAGAATAGATCCTAGAAAAACAAAAAACCACTTATAGAAGAAAAAAAAACAAAAACGGATCCAAAAAAAAAGAAAACGAAACATCCTTGCTCTTTCCGTTTTCGCTCGAAGAAATCCACAACTACAAAGATTGATTATTCCCTCAAAGCGCGCCCCCTCTCCGTTCATCTCTCTACATAAATAAAAATCGAAAGAAGAATGGAGATGGAAAAAGAGGAAACAAAAGATGGAAAACTAGGTGGAAGAAGAAGATGAAAGGCGAGCGGACGGTTGGGTGTGGCAGCGAGATCATAGAGATGGAAGAAGAGGAGACTAAAGATGGATTCTCGAGGAAGAGTAGATGCATGACGAGAGATATGGAGGGAAGGGGACGGAGGCTGCTGTTAGTTGGTTAAAAGAAAAGTAACACAAAAACCCTAAACCAAAAGGAAAATATTAATTTTACTAAAATAAAAAAATAAAGATTAGCTTTAATATCTGTTTTAAACCGACATTAATTTCTCCTCTTTGATGCTAGTTTAAAACTTACATTAAACATTCATTTTTTAAAACCGACAATAAATCTTCATTTTCATTTTTTTCAACCGACACTAAAGACCAAATTTTTTCCGTGTTTGAACGCTTTAACCCTAAATTTCCTCTTCCTCCGTCACCACGGCTCCTCCGATGGCCACCACTCTCTCCCTCTTGGTCACCTTCATGGGCTCTCCTTAATTCGTGGTATTGTTGCTTTTTCATTTTTTTTCCTTTACATTGTTTCATTTGAACATTTATTTTCTTTCGTGAACTTTCAGAACTTGATTTTCAGATCATTCTAATTGTAAGTTTTTTTTTTCATGATCATTTTGTTAATTTTCATTTCAGTCGTTTATGGTTTTTCTCAAATGCTACTTGCATTCTTGTTCATATTTGAACTTGTACATAAAGCTTAAATTCAAATACAATTTTTTAAGCAGAAAAAAACTCGAGGATTGAAGGCTTAATCCTTGTAAGGTAGGCTTGTAGTCTTTTGCTTTGAGAAACTATTGTGTGATTTTTATGTTCTTTATTCTCAATGCATATTTGAATGTTATAAAACCATTTTTTTTTTTATGAATCCTTCAATTCTTAAGTTTATTCATTGAACTAGTGTCATCTTCATTGGTTAGATTTTGATCAAACTTGGTAGGAATTGAACAAATGAAAAATTGCCATTACAAGAAAAAGGGGATCTCCCGATGCATAAATGACCTTCAAGACCGGGGTTGGAAAAAAGTTGTCGGAAGAGGCTCTCTTGACGCACAACATTCGGCATCGGGAGATCCTCTATTTTTTTAAAAAAATATACTTTTCATTTAATAATGAAAAGTAAATAAAGAAAAAAAAACATGGAAAGTATATAAAGAAAAAAAAAAAGAGAATTAATCCCTTACCTGCGGCGAGGGGTGGCAGATGAAAGTGAAGAAAAAGAAAAAGAAGAACAATGACCTTACCGGTGGCAAGGGAAGACAGACGAAAGTGAAGAATGAACGGCAAACGAAGGTGAAGACCGAACGACAAACGAAGCTAAAGATCGGACAGTGGACGGCGATGGAATTTCGAAATCTCTAAAGCAATTAATTCGTAAAGGAAAATAAAGAAAAGAAAAAGAAAAAGAAAAAGATGAACAATGGCTTGCCGATGGCAAGGGGCGGCAAATGAAAGTGAAGACTAGACGACGGACAAAGTGAAGACCGGACGACAAAGATCAGACAGTGGACAACGACGCGAGATTCTAAAATCTCTCTCTCTCATTTTTCGGTTGGGGTGTCTCCCTCTCTCTCGTTTTTGATTGGTTTGAAAATAAGTTTACAAATATGAAAAATGGGTTTTCAAGGGGAACTCCCGATGCCATGCATAATGGCATCGGAAGAAGTTTAATTTTTTTAAAAAAGATAAAATTTTCTCAATGCCAAGCATAACGATGTTGGTAGAAATTTAAAACTTTTTTATTACATTACCTTATACTGACGTCGCCTTATGTCGCGTCGGAATTTGACAACCTTTTTCGATGGAGCTTCCACAGCGTCAGGAGAAGCTTTTTCTTCCGACGTCACTTATCCCAGCATCCGTGTTGTATGTCGAAAAATACATATTTTCTTGTAGTGTATAAAAGCTCAAGCAACTCATCAATGTTAGTAAAGTGAAGGATTATTTCCTCTCTTTTACTTTCAATGAATAAATGCTCTTTTGTTTTTGTTTTCAATCAATAAGTAAATTTTGAATTAGAGGAATAATGTGGTAGATTCATAATGTAATTGTTAAATTTTGTGGTTAGTTACAGATATACATATCTAGTTTTGAGTTGTATTTTCTTGCTTTGTAGTTGTTATTGGGGGAAAGTTTGAATATAATAATACACGCCGAATACACTAGCAAACAACTCAATTGGAAACAAATATACATAAGTCTAATGATATAATAATGCTTAAATATGAAAACAAACAAATACCTGAAAGCACCTCAAAACCTTAGTATACTCAAATCGTAGTCAAGTCGAGACACGCTTCTAATAAGCATTGTCCTAAAGACAAATATTCGCTCTGCATGAGCTTAAGCATAATACAACAATCGTCTCAACGGATACTCTAAACTAAAAGTTGGACAACTCTAAACTAAAAGTTGTCCATGAATACCTTTACATTGGCGACTTTGTTTGTTTTGAATGCATGAAAACAATTTTGTTCATTATTATTGATTTGGGTTCTAAATTTTAGGTTAACAAACGTCAAAATATATAAAAAAAAATTAAAAGACATAATGGAAGTAATATTTAAAAAGAAAAACAATTTAAAAAACTCTCGACAACCTTTGCCAATCATCGAGAGATAAAAAAAATTCCTGACATCATGTATAATAGCCGTGAGGAGATCTCTAACTCCTGATGCCATATAGAGGCTTCCAATAGTTGATGTTTGAGCACTGGGAGATAGTCTCCTGATGAGTATTTTCCGACGAAACTCCTGATGACGTTTTCGATATCGAGAGTTGATCATCTTCCCCACTCATTTTTGACAATTTTCCCACAATTGTAGGCACTAGTAAATCACTTCTTCATCTTTTTTTTTTTTTTTTTTGTACTTGCTGATTAGTTTGTTACTACATCATTCATACATGACTTATATATATATTATATATTGGGCTCACTTTAAAATGTCACTTTAACATTAGAAGCAAAGTTTCCTTCAAACATTAAAGCAACTAATATCGATGGATTTGATCAAATATTAAAATATACTTAGATCTGATCACTTGATCTATTATATGTTTCTTTTATACTTCCACTATGCTTTAGATTCTGATGGAACAATTTAAATTCTCTTTAAAATATTCTATGATCATCAGTTGTGTGTGCTTTCTTTTAAAAAAAAATATAATTAGAAAAAGTTGTAAGAATTTTTGTCTCAGTTTATATCTTAACTTTCCTTGATTAGCTCTAATGACAGACTAAACACAGACATTTTCCTTTTTCTTTTCTTTTTTTTCTTAAAAAAATTTAACATCAATATCTTTGCTTCTAATTATAAAATTTTCAATTTTAATCAAAATAAACCCTACACAAATGTTGTAATTTTTTCTCCCTACTTACTTTACCCTAATTTATCTTCTAATTCTAACAAAAGCTACTGTTATTAAATCTTTCTTAAACAAGTTATTGTCAATAATATCAAGTTTTACACAGTAGTTCATTCATAAATTAACCATCTATTCTTTAAAACTTTACAAATTTTCAATCAAAACTTATTAGAAAGTCAAAATTCTAATATTATTTTATTTTAACATGACAGTTATTTGAATTATATAATTCAAAATTTTCACTTATAGAATGGTAGAATGGAAGGTCGTGACAATTACCTTAGATTTAAAACTTTTTTTTTTTTGGAATGAATAAGGACACACCATTTTATGTAACTATACTTTAATTTGCTCTTAATGCATTACAATTTCTCAACTACATCAATCACTTCAATAAAATGAAATGAAATGAAAAAAAGCTGGCAAATAGTTGACAATGTGTATGATTTCTTATAAATAACTTGAGGCTTCTTAATCATTGATAATTATTTAAATGATAATAGACTAAAATGTGAAAATTACATTAAAAATAAAGAAAAAAAATACAAAGGACCACAAAACATAAATAGCATACTTTATTAGAAAAGGAAGATGAAATTTATATAATTTGTGAAATAGTTTTGGCATTTAAATACAAAAAAAAAAAAAAAAGGAGAATGAGAAAGATTGTATGAGAATAGAATTGGCTTGAAAGAGATACATATGTTCTTAGATTGTTTATAAATAGAAATGTAAAACCTAATTTTATGGATCCAATGCTTTCATACTAAATGCTTAATTTATTTATTTTCTTTATAAAACTTTATATAGAGGTTAACAAATTTTGAACTTTGAAATTGACCTAAAAGTCATAATAGTAACCCTCTTTTAAGTAATTGTAAAGTACTATATCACATAATTTAAATACTAATTAATTACATCTCTATCCCTTTTTGGAGTGAAAAAACAAATTTGGATTTGAATGTTATTTTTTGAATCATTATTGGGTCCATTAATCCAATATTTTATATACATTGAAATCTCAATTATTGTTAAATTAGTCTTTGAAAGAAAGTGTAAGTTGATCATTTGAAGCATTATTAAAATAATTCACATTAAGAGGATTCATGAGAAATATATAACAAAATAATATTGATTTAAATTTATATTGAATTAATTAATAATAAACTTTGAAAAAGATATTATTGAAATAATTATAATGGATGGGTTTGTTTCATCATTAACAAATACAACAAAAATAAATAACAAACTTCTTTCAATTATCTTCATTGAAATTAATTAGCAATTACTACAAAACAAACTTCATAATTTTGAATATCCTCAAACATCTCCAAATGCTCAACTATGTATGTCATATGAATGGTTTTCTATATCACATGTAATGTCTAATTCTATTTATAACTTTGGAATTCTTTTTCTATTTTTTATTTGTTTGAAGGTACTCATGAAAGATGATTATTATTCCACAAATTTGATGAAAGAAAAACATTTCACCCTTAAATATTAAGGAGGTATTTGACTCGACAACATTATGGTTAAGTAATTAGTTTTACCAACTTTAATGCTCACGATTGAAATTTGTACATTCGTCGAGAAGCTTTATCTTCTCATCTTTCTCTCTTTTGTAGATGTATTGAAAAACATTTTTACATTTTCTATGTCAGTGTCATATTCTACTCAAACTTGCATAAGAAACCAATTGAATGGTGGTCTTAGGTATATATTAACTAGTGTTCCAAATTTGAGATCATATTTTATGAAATTGCTTATGCAATTGACATCACCACACATTCGAAGTTATTTCCAACACTTATTGATGTCTTTTTCCTTACCATTTGATGGAACTAAACATTAAACAATATATTTCCCCACATCTATCATACAAAAAAATCAATATATATATATATAGAATTAATTAAAAAATATTTTTTTTGCATTTATGAAGTAAAAAAAAAAAAGAAGAAAAAAGGTACAAATAAGGAGCTATAATGAAAGGAGGAATAGAGAGCAGTTTCATGATGTATTGTCATTTCTATATTAAAAAAATAATCATAACATCTGAAACCAAAAAAAATATACAAAATCAATAAATTACTGAAATCTAAAACACAAATTAATTATTTATTTTGAAAACATAGAGAATTAAATTTCTTCCCTAAGTCAAAAGCTTAGAGAGAAAAAAAAAAACATCTTCACTGCAACTTTGGACTTTATCATATGTCACTTAGCAAAAAGATGCCTATTCTTCATTTTCATCTCTCTAAATATGTTTTCTTAAATCTAAGTGAAGAGGATTCAAAAAATAAAAAAAAATATTTATGTATAAATTTAAAAATATTTAATTAATTAGGTATAATTTTGATTAAATTGATTAATTAAGAGCATATAATGTGCATTATGAATCATTATAGAACAAGAAGAATTTATAGGTTGTAGAGATCCAGTAAGCATGAGCATATTGGTTTAGCTGTGAATCAATCTCTTTCCTTTTTCTTTCTTTTTTTCTTTCAATTTTCTTTTCCTTAATATTCTCTCTTTCACATGTCTTCTTATTGAAATCTCATTTCTCTTTCCTTTTTCTCTCTCTATGTTTCAGTTTCAGCAATGAATCATGACCTCCATTTTTGCTTTTCTTCTTCTCCTTCTTCTTCTTCTTCTTCATTCTTCTTGCAATGGACTCAATTTTGATGGGGTTCTCTTACTTTCATTTAAATATGCTGTTTTGGATGATCCGCTGTTTGTTCTTCAGAATTGGAATTACTCCGATGAAACTCCGTGTTTATGGCGAGGAGTTCAATGTTCCGACGGTGGTTCTAGAGTTACAGGTTTGTCCCTTCCCAATTCTCAGCTAATGGGATCTGTTTCTTCTGATCTGGGTTTGATTCAAAATCTTCAAACGGTTGATCTTTCCAATAATTCCTTCAATGGGTCTCTCCCTCAGTCTCTGTTCAATGCCACCATGCTCCGGTTTCTTGATTTGTCGGATAATGTAATTTCCGGTGAGGTTCCTGCGCCGGTGGGTAGCCTTGCGAATCTTCAAGTTCTTAACCTTTCCGGCAATGCTCTGTTCGGGAAGTTTCCGAGTGATTTCGTGAATTTGGGGAATCTCACGGTTGTGTCTATGAAGAACAATTACATTTCCGGTGAAATTCCCGGTGGGTTTAAGACAGTGGAGGTTTTGGATCTGTCTTCCAATTTGATTAATGGGTCTTTGCCGGCTGATTTTGGTGGCGATAGTTTACATTACTTCAACATCTCATACAACAAACTTACCGGCCAAATTCCGCTGGATTTCGCCCATAAAATTCCGGCTAACGCCATAATTGATCTCTCCTTCAACAATCTCACCGGTGAAGTCCCTGTTTCTGACGTGTTCATGAATCAAGAAGCAAACTCCTTCACCGGAAACCGTCAACTCTGCGGTGAGTTAACGAAAACCCCATGCCCAATTACTTCATCGCCGTCGTCTCTCCCGCCGGCAATCGCCGCCATTCCGTTAGACCCAAGTACTCCAGAAACAACCTCGCCGGAAAAACAGAACGAAACAGGGTTTAAGCCTTCAACAATCGTTGCCATTGTTTTAGGAGACATCGTCGGATTAGCAATTCTCTGCCTCCTGTTCTTCTACGTCTTCCATTTGAAGAAGAAAAACAAAGCCGTCGAAACCCATTTGAAAAATGAAGCCAATTTAGCGAAAGACAGTTGGTCCACATCCTCATCGGAATCCAGAGGATTTTCCCGATGGTCCTGTTTGAGAAAAACAGGGGATCCAGAAGAGGCAAACTCCGACCAAGAGAGTGTCCTATCATTCTCCGGCCACCATGATACGGCGGAAGAAGCAGGAGAAGCCAACAAAAGAGGAACATTAGTAACAGTTGACGGTGGAGAGAAGGAGCTCGAGCTCGATACTCTCCTAAAAGCATCAGCGTACATTCTCGGCGCCACCGGATCGAGCATTACATACAAGGCGGTGCTCGAAGACGGGACGGCGTTTGCCGTGAGAAGAATCGGAGACGGCGGAGTGGAAAAATATAAAGATTTCGAGAATCAGATTCGTGGTGTGGCTAAATTAGTTCATCCAAATTTGGTTCGAGTTCGTGGATTTTATTGGGGTGTTGATGAAAAGCTCATTATTTATGATTTTGTTCCGAATGGTAGCCTTGCAAATGCTCGTTACAGTAAGTTTCTAACACTTTTTATTTTTGTGTATTGTTGTTATAAGTTTTCAGCGTTCGTAATTGTTAGAAATATCATAAGAATTCTTCTAAAGTTTTGGCAGACTTACATGAATTTTGATGTTGTTTTTGTTTAAGAAACTTGGCGTCTACGGTGTTTGATTGTGGAAGTAAATGGTTGACGGTGGAGTAGGTGTAACAGAAAGTGTTTGTTTTTAATAACACTTTGGGAAGTCAACCATTTTTCTAGACGGTTGCAATAAACTCATTACATTGCATGACTCATACAAAGAACAAACTATTACATTATTTATTAGTAGCAAAGATTTTATTTTTCTTGAAAAATTCACAAGCTTTGTCGGTATAGCTACTAAGTTACCATGTTAATAATGTTATGTTATGTTATTGCCTCTTTTACATATTTCTTAGGGAAAGTGGGCTCTTCGCCTTGTCATCTTCCATGGGAGGCCCGATTGAGGATTGCAAAAGGAGTGGCCCGTGGCCTTTCTTATCTCCACGACAAGAAGCATGTCCATGGCAACTTAAGGCCCACCAACATTCTTTTGGGCTTCGATATGGAGCCTAAGATAGGCGATTTCGGTCTCGACAAGCTCTTTTTAGGCGATTCCTGCTATAAACCAGGTGGCTCCACTCGAATTTTTGGAAGTAAACGGTCTACTGCTTCTCGAGATAGCTTCCAAGACTATGTCACTGGACCAAGTCCTGGACCTAGCCCGAGCTCGATCAGTGGGGTGTCACCATACTTGGCACCAGAGTCACTTCGAAGCCTGAAGCCCAATTCGAAATGGGATGTGTATTCATTTGGTGTGATATTGCTTGAACTACTAACAGGAAAGATCATAGTGTTGGATGAGTTAGGGCAAGGGCTTGGTCTTGCTATGGAAGACAAGAGTCGAACCCTAAGAATGGCTGACATGGCGATTAGAGCAGATGTGGAGGGAAGAGAAGAAGCATTGTTATCTTGCTTTAAATTAGGATATAGTTGTGCATCTCCTGCCCCACAAAAGAGACCATCCATGAAAGAAGCATTGCAAGTTTTGGAGAAATTTCCAACCCTATCGGTGTCATCACACTATTATGGTCTCTAGGGGAAAAAGTGCAAATAATGTAGAGGAGGTGTTTGTGTTATTAACTCACAGTCCCATGTTTGTAAGTGTGTGTGTGTGATTGATGTATTGAATAGATTAGCATTTGTTATCTCTTATGATCCACTAATTTTTTATTTTTTCGGTAAAATTGCATTTTTGCTTCTTACTATAATATCTTTCCATACTTTTATAATTCTATAAAACTGTAACCATATTTTAAATCACAAATTACTCATTCTTGTGATAAAATGTGAGCTTGTTCCAATTATGTAATGGTCTTGATCTATGTAACTAAATGTAGCATAGCATTAGAGTAATCATTGAATTGAATTAATGAAAGTGTTTTTTCTAATTTGGTTAATGAGGTTGATTGAAAATGAAAGGATATAAATCAAATCAAATTGACAAGGTTGAGAGAGTGAATAATATAAATAAGATGTAGAAAGGGAAAGGGGGGTTTGACAAATTGAGAGATAAGAATGGGAATTTCAAGAACATCCAACTACTCTTTACTGTAAGAGATGTAAGAAAGGAATCAATAATTATATAATATTATTGAAATAAATGAAGTGAAATGGGATGTTTCAAGTGAAGCATAAATGTAATAAACAAATAACAACACTTTATTCTTTATAATAATAATATGAAATAATAATAGCAAAGGAATTATTTATGAGAGCTCACATTTCAAAGTTCCAGAAATTTTACAGCCATACAAAAAACAAAACGACAGCGTACGTTATGTATGGCACGTGGTGGACAATTAATTCCAACACTTCGCTCTAAAAAAATATTAGTATACATGTTAAATTATAAAAAATAAAAGAATTATTTTTAAATATAAAGTAAACAATCAAAATATTTATAAAACATCATAAAATTTATATTCCATCACTCGATATGGATAGATTTCTATAAATCAATGTCTATTATTGATATAATTTAAGATTTTGGTATATTTCGTAAGTATTTTTATCAATTTTGTTATTTACAATAATTTTTCAAAATAAAATCAAACTTGGGCTAAGTTTCCAAAATTAATACAATAATAAAAAAAAATAGTGTAACTTTTAATGATTAATAATGTTCTTGAAAATTTTTAATGATTAATATGTTATGGGTTATTCTTGGACCAAAAGACATGAACTCAACGGATCAAATTGTTAAAAATAAAATGAAAATAACATTTGTCATGTGATGATCAGAGGAGTCTAAGAAATGGATTGAAGGATAAAGAGACCAAGAAAACAGATGAAATTGGGTCGAGTGGCTCAACCGCCTACCTCGACCTCGAAGGTTGAGATCCGAGATGACCTCAGGCCAAGTAGCTCAACTTTCTTGCGGATTAAGGCCACTCTATTGTCATTTGATTCATGGAACTCTTGAAGTAGAAAAACCAACATCAAATTACAAGCTCTAGTCGACCTCATCCCCTAACGAAGAGAGGTGGACCCCAAATCAGAAGTTAACTCTTGGAAGCATGAACTATTTTTTTTTAATATAAAATTAACATTAAAGAGAATATTTAAAGGATTCTTAAAACATATAGAATTGATCTAGAACCATTGGTTGAGTAGATTCTATGAAACCATTAGGATTATATAGGTCTTGGATGGAACTATATGGAGTCCTAAACACACCACCAGATGCAAGGTATTCTCCTTTTTTGCAGGATCAAAGTAATGGTTTCAAAAACTGAAAAAAAAAACATTATATTATTGAAAATGGATGGATTCTTGGTAAGGGTTTGGGAAAAAGCTATCTGGAGTAGAGAGAAACATGAGTTTTACGCTCGAGTAGTATTGCTCTACTGTTATTCTTTCAGCAGTAAATAGAGAACGATGCAAAATAGAACGCACAATTCAGAATACACACAAAGCGATAAAGAGTAAACACAATGATATATAGTGGTTCGACCAATTCGGTCTACATCCACTTTGAGAACCAGTTTGGAGAGATTTTATTAAGAGAAAAATAGGATACAATTACAGAGTTAAACACAATAAGCAATCTGTAATCAACCACGACAAAACCGACTATACCGTCCACCAAACTCCAAGAGTATATGAGAGACCCACGCTGAAACCACCTAGACAGAGACCCAAATCCGGCGAAATACTACTCCAATGCCCAAAAACGCTCGGACCCTGACGCCGAACTAAAACTGGAACACCACTGCCTCAAAGTCGCCAACGGCTAAGCTCCGTCGAACGCTGAATGTATCTCACCCGTCGACTGCCGCTTCATTCTCTCTGTTTTTCCCTCTCTTTTGTGACTGTCGGCTGCCTCACGATTTTCTCCCCTTTTGTTTTGTCTAATTTTAAAAGCCTAAGGAAGAAGATGTAAATAATTACAAATTTTCCATAAAGGCAAATTACCACTCTACCCTTAACTTAAATCCCATTTTACAAACCCTTAAATACTTGTTATTTTTCTACAAATCTCCCTAATGACAAGCTATTTAAGACACACCAAACTGATTCTCCGAACACCCTATCATCCAGATTTAACATTCAGCTCATCTAATAGGTATTTAAACCTATGAGTTGGAAGAACTTTTGTTAACATATCTGACAAATTCTCAACGGTATGAACTTTGACTAGTTCAACATCTTTCTGAGCAATAACATTTCTAATATAATGAAATTTGACATCGATATGCTTAGACCGTTCATGATGAGATGGATTCTTCACAAGATGAATAGCACTCTGGCTATCACAATGGATGATAGGAATAAACTCCTGCGATAACAACTCACCAACAATTCTTTTCAACCACACTGCTTCCTTCACTGCTTCACCAAGAGAAATATATTCTGACTCAGTAGTCGACAAAGCAACAACTTGTTGTAGGGTAACTTTCCAACTGACAACATTTCCATACAAGCAAAAAATGTGACCTGATAGTGACCTTCTTTGATCAAGATCTGCAGCATAGTCTGCATCTGTGAAGCCTTCCAACAATGTTAACTTATCACAATCCCTGCTAAAACACAATGATACACTGGCACTACCTTTCAGATATCGAAACACCCATTTAACAGCATTCCAATGTTCCTTCCCAAGATTTGACATAAACCTACTTATCATACTCATAGCATAACCCAAGTCAGGCCTAGTACAAATCATCAGGTACATAATACTTCCAACAACATTACAATATAGAATATTAGACATCTCTAACATTTCTTGTTCAGTAACAGGACATTGAGACGAAGAAAGTTTAAAATGAGATGCTAAGGGTGTAGAAACTGCCTTGCAACCAGACATATTATACTTTTCAAGCAGTTTAATCACATAACTCTCCTGCGAAACGGTTAACAAACCTTTTTCCCTATCTCTTTTCACATCCATGCCTAAGATCCTTTTTAGCTTACCTAAATCTTTCATTTCAAACTCACTACTTAACTGTTTCTTGAGTTGACAGATTTCAGCATAATCCTTAGGCACTAGTATCATATCATCTGCATACAACAGTAGATAGATAAACGTACCTCTCTGAGATAGTTTCCAATAAACACAAGCATCATATGAGTTCCTGTGAAACCCCTACTTTAGAATGAAAGTATCAAACTTGATATACCACTGTCTTGGAGATTGTTTAAGTCCATAGATGGACTTGTGAAGACGACAACCCATGTCTTCCAGACGACAACCCATGTCTTCCTTACCCTTCACCTTATAGCCCTTAGGTTGAGCCATGTAAATCACCTCCTCCAGTTCTCCGTGAAGAAATGTTGTGGTGACGTCCATCTGTTCAATGAACATATCAAAGTGAACAGCAATAGATAAAATTAATCTAATGGACGAATGCCTTACCATCGGAGAAAAAATCTCATTAAAGTCAACTCCCTCCTTTTGAGTGTAGCCCTTTGCTACCAACCTAGCCTTATAACTAGGCTTACTGTCACCTCTTGTACCTGGCTTGATTTCGTAAATCCACTTTGATTAGATGAGCTTCTGGTTAGGAGGCTTTGGAACCAATGACCATGTCTGATTCTTTTGTAAAGAGAACAACCCTGCTTCCATAGCATCCTTCCATTGTTTCTTCGAATCAGATATAATTGCCTCTTCAAAAGTAAGAGGCTCTGCTTCAATACTGTCAGCTGCGCAAGTAAGAGCATAAGCAACTAAGTCAGCATAACCATACGTTGTAGGAGCATGTCTTTCCCTCTGAACTCTGTCACGTGTAAGCTGATAGTTCTGTAGGTCATTGTTACTTGATCTTTCTTCACTTAAAGCTCCCTCATCAATCAAAATCCTCTTCTGTTGAGACTGTATACCATCAAATTCAGACAACTGTGTAGCCTCTGTCTGTGAAACTGGTGGTGACTGATCACTAGATACATCTAAGCCAACTGATGGTCGTACTTCTGAATCAACTCTGACCTCTGTATCAACATGATCAATAGTCTTTTGTTTCTGTTGCTCTTTGACACAATACAATATTTCTGTCTCATTAAAAGTTACATCTCTGCTGCATTTATTTATTCCCTTCTCCAAGCACCAAAGCTTATAACCTTTGACACCCTGAGAATATCCAATAAACATGCATTTCAGTGCCTTCTTGTTCATCTTTCCATCTTTAACATGAGCATAAGCTGAGCATCCGAACACTCTGAGATGATCTAAACTTGGAGCTTTACCTGTCCATACCTCCTGAAGAGTTTTTAAGTCTAAAGCTGTAGAAGGACTCCTATTAATGAGATAACATACTGTTTGAGCAGCTTCCCCCCAAAAATTCAAGGGTAATGAAGCATTAGTCAAGAGACACCTGGTATGTTCCATAATAGTTCTGTTAAACCTCTCAGCCAAACCATTTTGTTGTGGAGTGTACGTAACAGTGAAATGTCTCGTAATTCCCTCATATTTGCAAAAGCTATTAAATTTGTTATTCACAAATTCTAAACCATTATCTGTCCTCAAATACTTGACCTTCCTACCTGTTTGGTTTTCAATCTGCTTCTTCCATTCAAGGAATTTCCCAAAAGCTTCATCCTTTTGTTTCAATGGATACATCCACACCTTCCTTGAAAGATCGTCAATGATAGACATGAAGTATCTCGAGCCTCCCATAGAAGGCACCTTCGTAGGACCCCACAAATCTGAATGAACATAATCCAAAATACCTTTGGTCGTGTGCTTCCCTTTCCCAAACGTTACTCTGGTAGACTTTCCCATTATACAATGCTCACAAAATGGTAGTTCAACATCCTTAACTCCTTTTAGCAAACCTTGTTGAGAAAGTGCTTGTAAACCTCTTTCACTCACATGAGCTAACCTTCTGTGACACAACATAAATATATCTGTAACTTTGCCTGATGCAATAACAGCACTGCCTGAAACTGCAGTACCTTCCAACACATACAAACCATTCCTCAAGGTTCCCCTCAGTTTAACCAAAGAACCCTTGGTAATTTTCATAACTCCATTCTCATATTTACAAGTATAACCTGATCTATCTAAATCACCAAGAGATATTAGATTACGTTTGAGTTCCGGAACATATCTAACATTAGTGAGAACTCTGATCATCCCGTCATGTGTTGCAATTTGGACTGAACCAATTCCCTTTACATCACAGGTACCATTATCACCCAGTAAGACTTTTCCCCCATCATTTTTCTGAAAATTAATTAGAAAATCTCAATTAGGAGTCATGTGATATGTGCACCCTGAATCCATGTTCCAAGCATTCCGAATATCCCTATGAGACACCATCAAGACCTCTGCTGAATCATGCCCATCAATAACATTTGCTGAACTAGTCTCACCTGCATACTGGCTACTCGATGCTTCTTTGCTCTTATTCAAAGGACAATTTTTCTTAAAGTGTCCTTCTTTATGACATAAGAAACACTTTCTACCTTTTCCCTTTGATTTCGACCTGGAACTCTTCTCTTTGCCTTTCCAGCTCTTTTTCTCACTCCTTCCTCTGGCCATGTGTAACTCTCCATCCTTGCGTTCTTTCTTAATTTCGAGACTTCTAGTCTTTAAGGCATCCAACACTACACTCATGGTCAATGAATCCCGGCCATATTTAATAGCTGCTTTAACCTCTCGATATGTTTCAGGTAATGAATTTAAAAGAATCACTGCTTAATTCTCATCCGACATCTTCTCACCGATGTTATTGAGATCAACTATAATCTTCTGAAATTCATTCAAGTTCTCTTTTAAGCCTTTACTTTGGTCCATCTTATATCCAAAAATTTTTTCCTTTAGATATAATTTATTTGGCAATGACTTTGTCAAGTAAAGACTTTCTAGCTTCTTCCACAACTCCCGTGTAGTAGTAGCCTCATCTACAAGCCTAAGCACATCATCTGACAGATACAGAACGATCGTTGAATAGGCCATTTCATCCATATCCTTTTTCTCACTTTCTGTAAAAGTTTCAGGAAGGTTCTCTTCATCTAAGATTTTAGCTACTTTTTGTTGAACTAAAATAGTTCTAATCTTTTTCCTCCAAAGAGCAAAATCACCCATGCCGTCAAACTTAGCCACCTCAAAGCGTGTTGAAGTCATCTTTACAGAACTGATTAAACCAATAATATGAAAACAGCAAACTACCACACAAAACCCAATTCTTCTTTAGATTGAATGAAGCTCTGATACCACTTGTTATTCTTTCAGCACTAAATAGAGAACGATGCAAAATAGAACGCACAATTCAGAGTACACACAAAGCGATAAAGAGTAAACACAATGATATATAGTGGTTCGACCAATTCGGTCTACATCCACTTTGAGATCCAGCTTGGAGAGATTTTATTAAGAGCAAAATAAGATATAATTACAGAGTTCAACACAATAAGCAATCTGTAATCAACCACGACAAAACCAACTATACCGTCCACCAAACTCCAAGAGTATATGAGAGACCCACGCTGAAACCACTTAGACAGAGACCCAAATCCGGCGAAATACGACTCCAATGCCCAAAAATGCTCGGACCCCGACGTCGAACTAAAACCGGAACACCACTGCCTCAAAGTCGCCAACGGCTAAGCTCCGTCGAACGCCGAATGTATCTCACCCGTCGACTGCCGCTTCACTCTCTCTGTTTTTCCCTTTCTTTTGTGACTGTCGGCTGCCTCACGTTTTTCTCCCTTTTTGTTTTGTCTAATTTTAAAAGCCTAAGGAAGAAGATGTAAATAATTACAAATTTGCCATAAAGGCAAATTACCACTCTACCCTTAACTTAAATCTCATTTTACAAACCCTTAAATACTTGTCATTTTTCTACAAAGACCTTGGAGTTTGAGGCCAAGGACTCCTCGTGGTGTCAAGAAATTTTAGCTTATGAAACCTTCAAATGAAAGAGATATATGTTTGACGTGGTTTTAGAAAAAAAAACTAAAATAAAGATTACTATGAGGTTTTGCACCAAAGCAGTAGTATACATGTTAAATTGACATTATCTATCTTTTTGTTAGTTTGTTGAAATATCAGTTGACCTCTTTCACTTACCCTCCTCTACTATAAATAGGAGTCTTTAGCTTCTTTTGTTGGTATGAACAAGATTGTGTGTGTGAGAAGAAGAGACTACCTTTGTAATTGATTTCTTGTAAACAACTATTAATAAATAAAGTTAATTTTCTATGTAGACTAAATGGTCTAACCACTTAATTCTCGATGTGTCAATTTCTCTTATCTAAATATGTCTCTCTTTTCTTCAATAATCTTTTTCTATTTGTTTGAGGTTTCTGATTGTGTAATTTTCTTGGACAACCTTCTTGCTTATTACTTTGTGTTTTAAACAAGTCTCATTGTGTCTCTTCGGCACTCGGCATCAGCATTAAAGTAACCGTATGGTGCCAAGACACTTTCCATATGTCAATTTAATGAAAAAGATATATGTTTGATGTGGATTTAAGAAAAAACTAAAGTAGAGTGCAGTAGAAGGTTCTGACTAGAGCAGTATGGGTCGACTTTGGAGTTTAAGTCCAAGACTAACCTTGTGCTGCATGTCAAGACAGTTTTTCCATGACAACTTAATCTAAGACTCCTCACAGAATAGATATATTTTTCTCAAAGTCCATTTTTAGTTGGGGGGGGGGGGAATGTATATAAGTAAGATAAGCGAGCAAAGAAAAGTGGTTGATTCTTTCAAGATATGTGTAGTTTAGAGCAATGGAATTTCCCAAAATCATAAATGCGATCCTACAATATTGCTTGATTAACTCAACTCTTAGCCTACTTAAATTATATATTATTGTGATAATTATGTGCATATTCTTTCCTTAAATAATGTATTGTTTTTAGCCTATAATTAAGCTTGTATCTTTGCTAAATAATCAATGAAATAAAGATTATTTCCATAAAAACAACATGGTATCAAAGCTATACGGTTTTTGTCTCCTTGTATTCTAGCCGTCACATCCCTGTTTGTATGCCTTCGTTGATTCGTCGACAGAGGCAGAGCCATACCCATAATTAATCAATACGAGGCCATCATCCCTCTAATCCTCGTTGATCATTCCTCCAAGAAATTTGCTCTGTCGCATATATCAAAATCCTTGTCTTTGCGATTCTACCACCACCGCCACCACCACTCCTTCCGTCCTCGCTCAGATCTACCTGTTTGTACATTACAAACCACTGATTTGTTTGTGCATCTCTATTCGTGTCTCTAACTTCCATATCTGTGTCTCAATTCGTCTGTCGCCCAGACCTACCGATCCCATTCACTGTCGAACCATACTATTCAAAATTAAACCAACCCGCCACCACCGCCCCTTACTCTTACCAAACGACTTCTTTCGGTTGAAGACTCTCAATCCTGACGAAGAAGGTGAATCTCTGTTCAGATCCATGATCTGTCGATCTGCTCCACTCCCAGACGATGAAGCACAGGTTCAGCTCTGTCCGCTCTCCGTTTGTGAAGCCCACAGCCATGAAACCCATCTTCTCTGTTTGCGAAGAACACCGTAAAGCCCTCTATTCACGGTTGTTCACCCGTCGAAAAGCTTGTCTTTGTCTTCTTTTTTTTTCTGTAGTATTGTGACATATTCATCTGTCGACTATTAATCTGTATTATCTTTTTTTGTTCACATCCGCTCAACCTCTCAGCCCTGTTCAGTTTGATTTTTTTTTTCTGTTCACCCCAGATTTTCCGTTTAGTCTGATTCTGACTTACTCTAGTTTAGTTAGTTCTATTCCATTCTGATCCTACGAAACGCTCCTGCCCAATCCAAACCCCGTTTTCTTCCTGCTTTGATTATGCTTTGCTTCAGTTTTGCTCTTTCGTTTTGCCCCGGAGTTCTTGTTTCGTTCTTTGTTGGTTCTGTTATAGATCTCTATACGAGGATCTATGTTTCTATCTGAGAAGTTCTTCGTTTCGTTCTTCGTGGGTTTGTTTTAGCCTAGAAGTTCTTTGTGTGTTTGTTTTTTGTGGGTTTCTGATTCTATTCTAGATCTATCGTTTCTTTTCTTAGTTCTTAGCAAACTCAAGTTCGTGATTCGAACCTTGAGTTTGAGGGAGGGTATTGCCGTAATTAGAGTAATTTTAGGATATATTATTGTGATATTATTTTGATAATTATGTCCATATTCTTTCCTTAAATGTATTGTTCTTAGCCTATATTTAAGCTTGTACCTTGGTAAATAATCAATGAAATAGAAGATCCATTCCATAAAAACAACAAATTATATGTTGATTAATTAGTCAAGAATGAATCACATGCATTAAAAAGTGATAGAGTGTATTTTCAGAATTAGTTAGAGCGTCGCGATGCTAGGGGATAGTGTTGCAATATTGTTACCCATTTTTATAGCACTGAATTATAAAACCACGAAATTCAGCTGATGCGCTTTGCTTCTGTAGGGGGCATTGGAATGCATACCTTCCAAATTTCGTATTTTGGCTCCCATTGTTATTATTTGCTTCGTTTTAGATCAACTTAAATTTGAAACATCCCAGAGGTTTTTTTTTGCTCAGCAACCTATCTAAGCAAATGTGTGTTAACTACTACGTGCTAATACAATCTAGACCAAGAAAGAAAACTCATTTATTTAAATGTTTATCTATATAGAAAATATTATATGGTATGAAACCAAAGAGTATTTATTTTTTGTATGAATATTCTCCTCTCAATGTAAGAGGAGGTACTTATTTATAGAAAAATAGTTGGTTACATAGTAACTAACTAGGTAGTTAATTAACAATGAATTAAAGCATAATAGTAATTGTAGCTAAACTAATAGTGAAAATATAACAGAAACTAAAGACAGTTTACATCATTCCACCCCATAGCATCAAACTCGTCCCGAGTTTGTCATGAAAGTTGAAATCCATCCGGAGCAAAGGAGTATGACCAAATCAACCTCCTATGTTTTGGACAAAACTATTGTGATCGAAGGGATAAAATCGAAACAAAAAATTAAATATGGCCACTAAAAAATGAATCTCTCCATCGGCTGTAAACCAAAAATTTTTTTTCCCTTAAATCTCACTTAAAGCCGTCTTCAAAGAATCAATTTCAAAAGAATTAACTTTCGAAGAAAATTTTTCAAGAATCACACACTATAACAAAAATGGTCTACGACGACAGTTATTTTCTGTCATGAATAAAATCTGTGCTAGTTATTTACAGTCATAGTATCGGGAGTCATGGAAATTTCTTCCATGTTAGTTTTCGAAAACTGACGCAATAAGTTTTTTCATGACAGAAATAAATGTCGTTAATTACTATTTTATGACAACAAATAATAGTCATATTTTATATTATAACAACAAATAATTGTCATCATTTGCGTATTAACGACAATTAAAAAAATGTTGCAAATTTGTTTATTATAACATTTTTTAAATGTCAAGGATATGTCAATCGTGACAGTTTGTTTAAAAATAAACGTCATTGTTTTGTTATTGACGATATTTTTTTCCTGTCAAATATAGGACAATCGTGACAGTTTTTTTTATAACAAAAATGTCTTTGTTTTAATATTGACGACAATTATGGAGTGTAGCGAATTCATATATTATGACATTTATTTCCTTTGGAAATTCCTCCATTACTAACATTTTTCCCTGTTCTCCTTGTCGCTCCGCCATTACACGAACCATTTGAATGACAATAATGTTATAATACATAACACCCACATAGAAATAAATGGTCGACACTTTAATATATATACGCTATAATACACTTTGTAATATTCGTACATTTCCAATCAAGTTTGAACAATTTACAACTATGGAATTACAGCCCTTAATCAAAACTAGTGTAAATACCATCATAATACATATAACATGATTTTCTGTACGAGCATAAACAACCAACCGGTAATCCTTCACCTCTGAAAATATTCCTTGTTGCTTGAACCATGGTCAAATCCTTCATTTCTAAAAACAACCAGTGTATTTTGATGACCCTGATTAGCTTCTTTGACGGAAATTTCATGAACTTTGTCGGCTCCATTAGAACCTACAAAGACAACATGAATATAAGCATACATCACAGGACAAGAGAGTTCAACTCGCTTAAAAATAGTACAACATGAATGTAGCAAAATATTTATCAAACACCCCCCAACAGAATCAATCTTCTACCAACAAAACCATCTCCAAAACATTATCTAGATTTCAAAGTTTTATACACATACAAATTATTATTTAATAAAGATGGAAACCAATGTGACAGCCAAACAAGCATGGATTGTTGAGATGAGGCTACTGCAAAACTCAAAAGATGGATTTGGAAACACTACTTTTCTTAACAAAATGAAACCCAATGTCCATGAACTTGAGTTTATTTACTAGTATGATTTAAAAGAAACAATTTATATACTAGTATATGCTAAGACATCGAAGACACCTGAGACAACAAAAACATCAAGAACACTTGATTGAGCGTATGATTTCAACTTAAATCCCATGAGAAAAATACACCTATGTATAGCCATTCAAGTGTTCAAATCATCTATAAAAAGTAACAATTTCATGGTGGAATTTATATGACCATCCCACTAATTCATAACTTAGCCTAAAAATATAAGGCTTCACATATGAAACTAAATCCCCAAAATAGCAAATGCAGCATCATGGTAATCTTGAAAAATGTAATACCTATAAATAAAAGTCTATAAGTTAAGTTATAACTAAGGCCTTAGGTACCAAATATAGTGTTCTTCCTGAAAAAGTATATCACATAAATGCCCACAAGGAATTTAACACCACAAAATAACTTACCAACTCTCAAAGTCTGGAACTATATAATGGGCCTCATTGGAATCTTTCCAATAGAGTCATTGTTTTCTAGAATGGAATGCTTCTCTCTCTGTACGAGTAAATTCTTTAAGAATTATAGCACATATAATAACGATAGTTTCAAAAACATTAATTTCGCCTAATTTTAAAAACATTGATAAAAAATAGAGGTAAATAAAAGTGTATAGGCTTAAGTTTCAAAAACTTAAAGCCAAAAACCAAATAGATAACAAACACAACCTAATTAATTCAAAACTCCTCCCTGATTTAACTTGAATACACATAAGCACTAAACATTGATACAAATGGAAAAGATAAATAATAAACCAAAGATAAACTCCTCGTCCTGTCTTGCAAGTTTAAAGTAACTCCAAATGGGAGATACCCAAAAACCAGTTTACCATTGAATATACTTTTTTTTGTCTGCAAGAAAAGATTCACTTCCACTTTCTAATTAATCCAAAAAATTTCATAAACAAAATTTCATTATAGAGGACTAACATCTCTTTCCAATGTGTATAACATACATTGCGGTTTATGTTTCAAGCAGTGGTGTATTTCGAAATTTTCAAATTTACTCCTCTTGGAAAGATCTAGCATGGTAAGTGGCAAATAAAATTCTACCATACAAAATAAATCTTTGTCCAAGAATACCCAATATCAACAATGAACCTACAACACATCTATCCAAAAATGCAAATATTACAAACAAGGTTTGGGGAGCTTTGTTAAAAAAGGTATGTCATATGAAAAGCTCACGTACTTTATAAAGGATGTCTATACTAAGTGCATTATAAATGATGACTTAATATTATACACAGTATGAAGCATATACCAGAAAGTAAAAAAATAAAAAATATAGCCTCCATTGTAGCAAAATGACTATACTTTAGGAATGCATAAATCATAACCATACCTTTACTGTATGTCTCAGCTCCCACTTTAATGATATGATTTTTGCGAGCCATTTTAATTCACCACCATTTTTTTGTCTTTCCTTTCGATATAGAAGAACATGTAGTAATTTTTGTTGCTACTATCCTTATTCTAAGAAAGGGAGAGAGAACATACCTATAATTATCAATAATCACTTCCCTCTAATCTTCAATCAAAGCAAGACATAATTTCAATCCAAATCAAATAAAATAATTTTATGTTACAAAAGAAACCATAATGCTTCCAAGATTGCAAGATCATAATAGAGACAAAAAGAAAAAGAGAGTGAAGGTTAGGCTTCTTTTTCAAGGATAATAACAATGGAAAATGGAATTCAATGATACATTTAAGTTTAATAACAAATGTCTTACCTCACAAATATCATACTTCTCTCTGCCTAAGAGGAGTAGGACCATTATTGCATACTAATTTCCAACACCAACAAAAAGAAATAGAATTCACAACTATAACAAGGGCAAAACAATTGCTTAAATTGATGGTTTATCAGAGCTTCCTATAAATCAAGATAAGTTCATTAGCAACATAAAGAGTTTATTTCTTGCTCATAGTGAAAACGTTCATAACTTTTTTTAATCTTCAATCATTAGTAAATCAAGAGTAACCAAATTACAACAATTTAGTAATGAGTTAGATAACAAGTACTTGTGTTCAAGTTTATATATAGTTTGTTTATGCTATAACTATCATGCAATTATGATACAACTCAATAGCAACCATAAACAAAAGATCAATAGAAAAATCAAAAGTACTTAAATTCACTTGGAAAATGCATAGACAAACAAAAAGACCCTACACATCATCAAAGATTAAAATCTCACATTGCATTTTTCATTCTCTTTTTCTCAAAGCTTCAGCCCATAGCCATGAAATCTCCCTTGGCCTTGATTTCCTAATTCGAACGAACAAAAATCAATTAAAAATCAACCAAATGCTTCATTGAGGCATTTCATCAAACAAATTGTAAGCTACCAAAATGCTTCATCACATAGCCAACCATAAAGAAAAAATGTAGATTCACATTAGAAAAATGATCGTAAACAACAATATTGAATAAGATGGTAGACAAAACAAACAAGTATCTCCTATAAAAGCAAAACTATGAGGGATGTTTTTCCTAAAAAGAACCATCAATATATCACATTGTGGGTAAAATGAAAGCATTTGAAGTTAATATACTGTACAAATACAAACAATAGAAATAATGAAACTTTGATTGAATACCTTCAATTGTGGGTAAAATGTAAGCATTTGAAGAGAAATGAAAAGAAAATGGGAGTGAAAATGAAAACTCTAGAAGTTGAATCTAAACGAAGAATGGAGACAGACCACGATGGGCTTGATCTCCAGAGAGCTACCGCACGTGGTGGCTGAGATTCACTGGGAAGTTCAGTGGTGCAAGGGGTGTTGGGTGGTGGCGTCGGCTGAAGGAGAGAAAGAGGGAGATTCCAGGCGCGTCATTGACGAAAAGTAGCGTCGTTCCTAGCGTGCATGAGAGAGGGAGAGAGATGGTTAGCGGAAGGGAGGAAAAATCGAGAAGGAGGGGCGACGCATGGATCTTCCACAAAGAAGAAGAAAAAAAGAAGAAGAAGAGGAGGAGGAGGAGGTAGAGAAAGGGTTTTGGAGATATTTTATAAGTTTTATTTTAATAAATAAATTATTTAATGTTTTTAGAATTAGGAAAAATCTGATTTTAATGAACTTTTGATTTAAAATGAATTTTATTTTAATAAATTATTTCTTGTATCTTTTATGACACCAAATAAATGTCGCGGAAAGTGAAATTCGAAAAATTCCATCTTTTCCCACCTAAAACGCGGATTTTTAGCTTTTGTGATAGTTTTTTCTTTCCTCCTTCCAATTTAGGATGTATACAACTGTCATGGTAGGTAGTTTTTCTTGTAGTGACATTTTCTTTATTCGCTCAAGTTTTTCAATGGTTTGAAGATTCATATCCACTACAATCAATGTGTCGTTGATCTTTTGCTCGGTATTTGATACTTTTTTTTCATCTTCTTTTATTGGATTTTTCTTCACTTGTGACGACTTCCAAGTCAACATTTTCAAATTCTTGTTCTTCAATTTTATCTTCATGATTTTCTATTTGAAAATTTTTGAACCGTGATTTCTTTGTCTTTTCTTCTATATATGAAACCAATATGTTCTTGGACTCTGGCAAATAAATTGATGGTTGATGTACATGTTGAGTCATTTTCCCCAATGAACCCTTGGTTTCTTGAAAAATGGGTTTGATTGGATCGTTGAGCCATTTTTTGATATTGTCACCTTCTTATTCTGTCCCAAAATGTTTTAGAAACATTATCAAAGTCAATAAAATCATTTTTCCAATTTGGTGATAGGTTCTTTGAGAAAATGGATCATGGCCAAAATTTGAATGTTGAAATTCTTCTTCCGAATTACTTGAATCAGAATTTTAGCATTGTTTATGGAAGTACAATTATTTGCTGGTTTTTTTTCTCCTACTATCAGCATGTGGTTGAAACCTTCTGTTATGATCATTTATTGTTCTTTCTTGCCATTCATCATGAGTAGAACTCCAATCTTGAAGTTCTTGTTAGTAATCTTGAGCTGGTCTCCTTCTTTCCTAAGCCCCAAATCTTCTTTCTTGATGATTTCTTTCTGCCATCACTACTACAAATTTGGCATTCTTTGATGTGCAACTGAAAAGTCCATCAAGATTTTCTTAATGGCCAAAACATGTCAGGGGTAGAGATTTGAATCTGGAATCTCTTGTCCATAAGTATATACATGTACCAATTGAGCTAAGCTTATGTTGGCCAACTTCTACAGTTTTACACATTTTAAAAACCATAAATTACAAACTTTCAATTCAACTCATTAATGTTGAACACAATAACTAATTTAATTTTGATAAAGTTACTAATTATTTGAATTTAATTATAATTACAACAGTTAACTTTTAAAAAAGTAATATTATATTATTAATGAATAGAATTGAAAAAAATAGTAAAGATTTAAGAATATTATTAATGAATATCGTGTTTTCTAAGCCCGTTAACGAGAGTCTAAATTTCGTGCTTTGTGAAGAATAAATTTTTTTTGATGGTCAATGCCTATCAAGATATCATTTTTCTTAATTAATGGGTTTGGCCCATGATCTTATACTAATCCAAAAATTATAATTTTTTTTCTTGATAGACAATGCCCATTAAGATACCATTTTTCTTGATGGACCTTGCCCATGATCGTTTTTTGGTCTTTGACCATCAAGAAACCATCGACCTATAAATAAAATTCTAAACCAATCAAGAAATCCAAACTAACTTGATGGGTCATTGCAAATCATGAAAATTCATCCCCTGATGGGCCTCATACATGAAGAAAGCCTAATTAACTTGATAGGCATTGTCAATCAAGTAATATATTATCCTTGATGTTTATTGTCCATCGAGAAATAGTTTTCTTGAAGTTTGTGGACCATCAACAAATCTAAGGGAACTTTTTTCATCAAGGAAATCAAGAATTCACATTTTTTTACGTTTTTTTTTTGTATTTCTTCAACAAAATAAGGTGACTTTTCTTGATGTACATGACCATCAAGATAAATATTGTATCTAAGAAAAATATTTTTCTTGATGGTCCTTTTCCATGACCATCAAGAAATCAAAATTTGCATGCATCAAGAAAGACCAAATTTGTAGTAGTGCCTATGAATTCCAGCACCACGGATGCCACGCTGCCCCCTGTCACGAACGATTTCTTGATGTTCATGATGAACATTTTGAGTAGGTGCCAATGTCAATAACCTTTGTAGAACTTTTTGCATTGGTGTTTGTAATCCCTCCATTGAAGCCTCCATGGACAGTAAGTATCTTGAGGTGGTTCTTGGAGAAAGGACGGGTGTTTCATCCACCTCTTGATTTTGAACAGGTTGCTTAGCCACCGCCGATATACATATTTTTATGGTATGTTTGGATTACATTTTCAAGTGTTTAATTTATAAAATAAGTTATTTTGAAAAAAACTAAAATGTTTGGAAGCCACTCAAAATAGATTTTTAAGTGTATTTTAAACAATTTTTAGGAAAAAAAATTTAAACAAAAATGAGTTTCTTGAAAAATATTTTTCTCTTAATTCAATCTAAACGGACCCTTAATATCATTCTACTTTTCATTAGATTAATGAGCTTTACATATATATAGTCGCAGAGAGATTCTAGAATCTAGAAGCAGAACATTATGTTTAGTAGTTAAGCATTGAACACTGATAGGACTAAAATTGAACTAGATTTCTTACTTTAAGACTCCTGAGATAGCATCACCTATTCATTAAATATCTCATTGTAGAATAACTTGAGGCAACCTGTTCGCATAAGTTTCAGTTTAAGCTCTCCTTGCTGCAGATTTACGTGATTTTTCTTTTAAGATGCAGCCTTGTAGAAAATTATAATCTAGACGAGCCAACGAGTCCATTGAAAAAAGAACCACTCATTTCAGAGCTAGAACGAGCGAAAACAGACCAACAAGATCAATGCAATTTCGTAAATAAGCAGAAAATTGGCGCTATGACGTACCAAGCACCGCGGTACTACGAACTTCAAAATAGCGTCAAAGTTTAGCAACCGACCTTAGATGCATATTTAACCCATTCCTTTCTTTAGAAAGATAGCACCACATTTTATATTTTCACAACTTCAAAGAAAATTCACTTGTAATTTCTCTCTTGATTAAAAAATCTCTCTTAAACTTCTCCAAGAAATGTCTACTTTCTTTGCAATAATACTCTTTGAAGCTACTTTGAAGATGATGAAAACCTAAGGTAGTTTCTTTCGGAACGATAGTTCTAGCATATTTTTCTTCAAAACCATGGCTAATAGCATAATTTCTCGACCCAAATGCCACCTTCTATGATCAGATGGAGGCTTGCCGCCTAGACATCCATCGCGTATCCCATCGCCAGATGACTCATTGAACACCTAGTAAGCAGAACAACTCATTCCAACTTGTCTCACCACATGGCTTTAGAGACTTTACAACTCATTGAAATGGAAATACTTAATCTTTGGATGGTATTCCATCGCCTAGATTTCAACTCTTAACTCAAATACAACTACTAAGTTGTAAGTACAAATAATAATATATCGGAATAAACATAACTTCTCTTTATTAACTTAACACAGAGTTCACACTTAACGATTACATTCCTACATGGTACAAAAGTAAAACCTAAATTCCAAACCACACTCCTTCATCCACCAGGGATTTTACTCATCGTGTCAAGGTGTTTGGAGTATATAAGAACCCCTTTCTTATCTTTCTCCTTGATCACCCAACAACTCAACTCATGGACAATTTTTAGGCTTTTCACCATTTGTTCAGCTCTTCCACTCATCATCTTGGGCCACACAGAATTGGGATGCTGCCCTCGATACTTCTTCAAAACTGAGATTGAGTTACAAATATTTCCTGATAGTTTGAACATCTCTTTGTATTGTTTGCATATTCTTTGTATCTTTTCTTGAAACGACAATCTAATTTAATAAGTTTTTGTATTAAGGCTACTATAATTGTTATATAGGGTATATGGAGAGTTATGTTTAATTTTGAGCTAACGATTATATTATAGCTTATTTACTCAAATAAAAGTTAATTATTTAGTAACATTGAAATTCTTTGTATATTTGTACTTTTGTAGGTATCTTTAAGTAACATTGAAATTCTTCTTATGTTCAAGCAGAAAATTCGAATTTTGTAAATTTTTTTTTGTCTTTATAGATAATTAGAAATTTAAGGGTTGATGGCCACCCCTTCGGTGACTCCACTGATTTTCAACAACCAATTTTGACAATTGCCGTGGATCAAATCTTGAAAAATTTTAATAAAAACATTTTTAATATATATAACAAACCAAAAAAACTTATAATACACTTACTTTTATTAAAAAAAGTTTTAAAACATATTCATGCTTTTATTTTAAAAAGTTTTTATAAAAAATGTTAATATAAAAATGAATTTTTAAAAAAGTTTTTTTCTTAGTCATTCGAAATAGGCTTTTAGTTTAATTATAATAATACTATTCTTCTTTAATATTTTTTCTTTTTGATCAAGTTTTGTAACACCCCAAAATTTTGAGTTAATCCTCTCAATCTACTCTTTCAATTTTATTAAGACTTTAAGAAGTTGTGGAGGTTTTCATTTAATCAAGTTTGGTGAAGAGAAGTTTTTTTTTTTTAAAATAATAATTATAATATAATAATAGTTATATTATTATTATTATTATTAATTAAAAAAAAAAAATTCTCTCTCCCCCTCTCTTCCTCGCGCACACATCCCCCCTTCATCTTCTTCCTTCTTTTTTCTCCTTCCGTGTGCCCTAGCCGCCGCCGCCAACCACCTCCGTTCCTCCTCTTTGGCCTCGCCGCTCGGAGCCCAGCAGCTCGGTCTGCAGAAGACGAGCGCCAGCCGAACCCAGTCGCCAGTCGTTCGCTCTTCACGCCGCCGTCCGACCTCTGTTCGCGAAGCACCCCGTCGCGCCGTTCCCCTGCCGTCGTCGGGGTCTGTCAAGGCTTCCCGTTTGACGAACCCAACCAAGCAGCACACTCGATCGGCTGCGCCTGCCTCCGTCCGCAAAGCCTGACCGCCGCTGCTCCCCCCTTGAGTCTTTGTCCGTCGCCGCCTGGTACCGCCCATTGAAGAGTGGTTGCGACCCCACGCCGATTGATTCCGAGTCTAGCACGCGCCCAACTCCGTCTTTAAAACCCCGCCGTGCGACTCCCCATCTTCCAGCCGTGGATTGGAAGCCGACCCATACCCAAATCGATTGCACAATGTCGCTTGCCCTAGTCTTGTGTGCCGCTGCCGCTACGTCGTTGTAAATTCGTTGGGTAAGGATGAAATTGATGGGTTTAAGAGTCTACATTGAAATTTCGATTAGTTGATGTTGTTTAATTGGTTGTTTGGATGTTTGTTCTTGAAGGCGATATTGGAGATTTGAAGAATTTGGACTTTGAGTTTTCCAAAAAGCTTTGTTGGAGTTCATTTCTCCACTTCTTGGGTAAGTTGTGAGATTTACATATGGGTGATTTGAATGGATGAAACTAATTAGAAGGATGTTGATTTCATGTTTGGTTATGTTTAGGAATCGATTTATTGGAAATTGTTCGATTGAAGAAATTTCATAAGAGTGAGGTAAGGGACTTTCTACTGGACTCAATAACAAGAATTAAGGTGTATTGACTATATGGACTGAAATGTTATATCTGGACTGAGTAGGGATGACGGTTATGATGTGTGTTTGGGTGTGGACTGAAAGTTTAATGTATATTGTGTTTGACTGAGTGAAATTTATATATGTATGTATGGATTGACGTGAACTTGTTGTCTAGTGTATGTTGTGACTGCTCGGCTAATTATGTTGTTGACTGATGTAGTGATATGTTTTGACTGTCCTTGGGTGAAATTAGGATAATATGGTTGTTTGAGGTTAATTGGGGAGCTTATGTGATAAGGGAATTTGGCTGTATTGAGAATGATTGTTAAGATGCTTAGAATGGACTGAGGGGATAAATTATTAGTTTCCTAGTGGATAGTTACCTTGCGGGTGTCCTTCGGGATCATCCCCTTTTTGTGCATCCTTCGGGAGCACTAGACTGATATGTGTTTCTGCAGAACACTAGACTGATTTATGCGTCCCTTGGACGTTAGACTGATTATGTGCATCCTACGGGATCACAAGACTGTGACTGTGCAAGGTACTCCATAGGAAGCTAATAATTTATTTTCCCCTAACGGGGCCAGTAGTGGGTCTCTTACTGGGTATATTAATACTCACCCTTTTTACGTTTAACTTTTTCAGGCAAAGGTAACACGAGGGGCAGACCGACGAGGGACAAGAAGGAATCGTGATTTGCCATAGAGGATTGTTTTTTAACTGCTTCCGCTGACGGTTTTATAAATGTTTTGTTGAATTAATTTTACAAATAGCTAAATTTTTTGTAAACAGTACTTTAAAATTTCATATTTTGAAATAGGGCCCGATTAAAGTTTTTCTTCGATTTCTTATGGTTTCAACTGAACCTTGCTATGTCTTATGTCAACAAACGATTTTGTGTTAAAGTAACGACTTAGACAAGGTCTGAAAAGTCTGGGTCGTTACAAGTTTTTTCTAAATTATTATTATTAGTAGGTTAGCTTTTTAATAGTGTAATTTACATAAGTATAACAAAAACCCAAAATATTTATGACTCGTATAACAAGATAAGAAAAGTTCATGACGCGTGATGATTTTTTCATAAATTTCATATATGCTCTTGCGATTTATTAATCCAGGACCATCTCGGTGCACATAAGGCCTAAGATTGAATAACTAAAGGCGGCAGTCTTTCATCCTGGGGCATCTCGAGGCAATGTATGCTCGAGATCGAATAAAATAAAGGTAGAATTCTTTCATTGATCCTAGGTCATCTCGGTGCCACTAAGGCTCAAGACACAATTACTAAAGGAAGAATTCTTTCATCCCAGGGCATGGTATGCCCGAGATCACATATTAAAATCTACACGTCGATCGTGTATTGCATGCGTGTAGCCGATTTATCGCGTGTTGACTGGAATAATTTTGTTATTTTACATTGTGGGCCTATGGACTTTTTGCATTTTCAAATTTTTTTTATATAGTGTAAATATTTTACCTATAAATGTATTTAATTTTTTAGTTTTAACTACTAAGACCTAAAATGGTATACCATATTACAAGATGGTTCTAAACTTTTCAAAATTTTCACAAATGTCCTAAATTGGCTAATATTTTACACAAATATATGGCCCAAATGACAAATTTAGTCATCTTTATTATTAATAATATATTAAAAAATAAAAAAATGAAAAAAGAAAAGTGGACCATGATTAAGATTTGCATTTATTAGATATCATAGGTAAATATTATGAGTGTAAGAATGACCTGAGTAACCCGACAATCTGGACTACTCAACCCATATTATATGGGCTGGGTTGGATTTAAAATTTTAATTTTTTTCAAGTTGGATAGGGTCTCGGGTTGGAGGGTTAAAAAATTCGGGTCAACCCAACCCAACTCAAATTAATATAATATATATATAAATATACTTATATTTATATATATATTATTTATTTAATAAAAGTTAGATAATCTTATGAGTTCCAGCGTTTTTTTAGCTAAACTTGATGCGAAACATATTTGATTTATGCTTATGATTTTCATTTACAAATATTAAAATTAAGAAATAATAATAATAATAATAATAAACCCGACAACCCAACTCAACCCAACTCATATTTTACGTGTTGAGTTGGGAGACATTCTCAACCTAACCCATATTTTTGGGTTGGTTTAAGGTTGGGTTGGGTTAAAAACTTAATTCGGGTTATTCGGGTTGGCAACCTAACCAACCCAAAAATATGGGTTAGGTTGAGAATGTCTCCCAACCCGTTTACACCCCTAGTAAATATGGTAAGTGATTAATTCTATTATAATAATATAATAATCAAAATTACCCCTTAATTATTTTTCTTTTGTTAAGTTTGTTAAAAAAATCTTCTCTCTCAATCTCTCTCTCTGTCAATTCTTTCTTTCATTTTGCATGTTTTTCATGTATTTCGCGTAATTATAGTATATATTGAATAATATTGTAACGCCCCAACCTTCTTAGAAGGTTGAGATCATTACTATTTAAATAAAATGTAGTTTTTTTTTCTTTTTTATTTTTTAAAAGGCAAATTAGTTTTATAAATTTTGAGAAATATTTAAATAAATAAGTAATGAGAATAATAAAATAAAATACTGATTTGGGCCCATAAAAATAAAAGAAATACTTTTAAAATAATTAAAGTTCTAAAGTTCTAAAAAGAATAATTCTTGAATCATAAATGCGGAAAAACTGAATTATTCCCTATGGCGAACCACGGTCACTTCTTGTCATTCGCCAACTTGCCCTTGTCTTTATCTTTACCTGAAAATTTAAACATTTGAGAGAATGAGTATATAAAATTATACTCAGTAAGAGACCCGTACTTAGTCTCCCTATGTGTTGTTAGTCTCTTGCTAGAGTTATGCAATAAGGTACCACGCTCTATGGTGCTCCCGAACGCACGCTATCCAGTAGTCCCACCGGGACTGAACTGGGCTCTCGGTGATCCCGAAGGGGTCACCCTAAAGGAGAGTCGGGCTGTAAGTGATCCCGTCGAATCACGTCTCAGTAATACTCAAACATATATATGGGAGGACCTTAATGGACCCCTCGTGGTACGACTCTAACCAGCAAACCAACAGAACACTATAGGCTATACATGCTCATCATAAAATCAACATTCAGCTCAACATACACAATCTCATAGATACATATAATCACATCATGCGTCAATAATATGCATCTCAGGCAAAAAGGGAAAAATTCTCTTACTTGAAGATCCGCTAAAAAATAATTCACTGGTTGACAGCCAATTCCTCCCAGTACTCAATCCCGAAGATTAGGGTTGAATCCAACACAACCCTAAGTGAAACAATTCACAGTCTCAGTTCCTCCAACTATATTCGTTCCTTCAAGAAAACATAGATCCACTTAAATCCATAACTTTATTTATTCAGTAGAATAGGCAATTAATGGGAGTACCATCACAATCGATAATAGTCCAACTCACCAAAGTGACTCCACAACAAGGAATGGCTTGAACCAAATGAAATCAGCTCAAGTGGCTTGATGAAGAGACTCGGCTCGGACCTTGAGGCTTTACGGCTTACGTACGGACGAAGACGGCCCGCGTGGCTTGGTGAAAACGGACGCTTGCAGCTGGACGCTGGCGGCTGGACGCGTGCGGCTTGGTGAAGACGGACGCGTGGACCCGTGCGGCTGGAACTCGTGCGGCTGGACGCTGGCGAACGACTTCGTCCGATGACCGTCGTGGTGGTGGTGTTCGCGGCGGCTAGGGTTTCTTTGTGACGGCTAGGGTTCTTTGTGAGGAAGAAGATGAATTGTAACTATGGCAAGCATCCCGATGGTGTATTTAATATGTAAAATACTAATAATAATAATAACATTAATACCATTATTATTATTATTATCTAATTTTCCCCAAATAACTCCTCTTTTCCTTCATCTCTTCCTATTCCTATTTAATTTTCCCTCTTTCCTCATTAATATCCCTTATAACATATCTTTCCTTAATAATTAATAATGATAACAATAGTATTACCAATTTTCAACCATTAACCCCACATCTTTCCAAATACTTTATTTTCCACAAAAATTAAAACCATCTCACAAAATAACACCCAAAATTAATAAAATGATAACGAAATATCTTGAAAATTTTGGGGTGTTACAATATTCCCTCCTTTGAAGATCTTTCGTCCTCGAAAGTTTCTTCTTTTTTTTTTTTTTTTTTTTTTTTTTTTTT